>PVKB01001225.1:238133-462019 GCA_004027205.1 Ctenodactylus gundi
GGGGGGGGGGGGGGGGGGGGGGTGGTTTTAAAGGTCTGGGTCTGCCCTTAAAAGAGCGGAGAACTTAGACAGCTGTCCAAGTAAGGCAGAGGACTGTCTGCCCTTCAGATCTCTGGTCCGTGGTCCAAAAAGTGTACATAGTCAATAAAAATGAGGCCTCCGTATTTTAATATGGTTTTATTTTTGTTAAGCCCAACTTGAGAATAGGAGCAAAATGATCTGCAGAACCAGAGATGACGTTTGTCTTATAATGAGTAATCATTTTCATCCCTACCTTCTAAAATATCTACTTCCCAATAAAACCCAAAGTTTAATTTTATACATTTAAATGATATTCCATTGAACATTTCATTAGTAACCTCTCCCTACTTAAAAGGCATATTTCAGTAATGAGAAGCAGTTCGCTAGGCTTGAAAGAAAACCATCTAGCTTAAGATAGAGGAACTCTCTCTGGTGATTACCCTGCACGTTTCCCCATCCAGGCATTTTAAACCCTTTCCCAATAGTGCCTGTAAAATGCACATAGCATTTCATGTCATGTGAACCACTTTCAAGTGTCCAGTTCAGTGGTATAAAGTACATTCATTCACGTTATCGCAGGAGCAAAGCCACCACGGCTGCCCATCCACAGAGCTCTTCTCATCTTTCCAAGAGTCCTGGGGCTCTTACAGCATCCCTTGCTAGTAGATGTATTTTATTTCCTGGGCACTTTGCAAACAGTAACATTGAACTCAAAACAGACCATCCAAATAGCCTATTGTATACCCAGTTACCAGTGAGACAACAGATTGCAGGGGTTAAGGTAACTTGTTTAAGTAGCTTGTTTTAAGTTATACAGCCATCAGGTGTGGGGGTGAAAACTTCAACTCAGCTTTCTCCAAACCAGAGGCGTTTTCTATGCTCCAGTGCAGCTTCCAGCTAGAAATTTAGATTCTGGAGTCTTGCCGTAAGCCAGGTGACTGTTTGCAGCACACATTAGAGTAGGGCTCACATATTCTCAGAAGAGTGGGCATGTTTCCTTTGCTTGTTCCATTTTCTTGCCACAGAGAACCAAGAGACAAGTCAGCTTTAAAAACCACTGAAAATTAGAGAGAAAGAGAGAGAGAGAGAGAGAGAGAGAGAGAGAGAGAGAGAGAGAGAGAGAGAGAGAGAGTGTTCACATCACTGGGCATGAACCCAGCACTCAGGCATGCTAGGCCTAAATTCTACATACTTCCTCCCCTCCTTAGTATCATACATTTTTTGGAAGAGGATTTGGAAACTTGTATCCCTACCATGTGGCTACTGTATCCCCTGTCCCCTTCCAGAAAGCCAGGGGGTGATCTGGCTGTTCAAAAGGAGGAAGCAAATGTGTTCACTTGCTGCTTATCTTCCTGCCCAGAAAAGATGGCCTCTGCGTCTGTGTTTTACTCAAACATGCGGGCATGTGACATACTTTTTCTTCTTCACCTCCTCTGGCTGGTCTGGGTGTGTGGCGACAGGTGTGGAAGTGCCACACCTGTCTGTTAAAGGCCCAAGGCTGAGTCCCTGGAGTTGGTGCTACTGAACCAACCCTCATTTGGGTGGAAATGAGTCACTTGCATGCAGTTGTGCACATGTCATTAACCTCTTGTTCCTGGCGAACATGCTAAAGTTTAACACAGTAACGAATTAGCATGAAGCACCCGAACTCCTTTTCTACCCTTGGGAGCCCGTAGGACTATATTAAGGCATATCGCTTAGATGGGAACAACAGCCATATGGTAGGAGAGGGAAGGAAATGTGTTCTTTCTCTATCATGACATGCAAATAAGATGGAAAACACTGCAAAGGCACACGCTGTGTTCCAGTCTTGGAGAGGAGAGGAAGGCCACCCGCCTCATCTCCTTCCCCAGCCTGTACCTCAAGGAGGGTGGGGGAAGTGGGAGAAGGACTCCAGGGGCCCTGGTAGTGAGAGGGCCCCCCCGGAAGGGAAGGGGGTTCTGCTGGGTTTGTGGGAGTCCCCTTCCCCAGTAGGAAGGCTAGAGGAGCACTGTGAAGGGCCGTGGATGGGGATGTCCAGGATCTAGCAGATCCTTCTGTTTTTCTCCGTGTGGACCCGAGCTTCCATCTTCTGACCTTCTTCAGGTGCAGTTTATGCCAACAGGATTAAGTCCATACCCCTAGGCTGGCTATTCTTAATGGTAATCCAGCCCTGGTTCTTGGCTGTCTCTGTCTGCTTCCACCCAGCCCCTTCTCCCTCCTTTTTATAATCCAGCCATCTGGAAACCACCTTCCTGTTCCCAGGGCCCTGAGCCTTCTGCTGCCTCTGTCCCTTTGCAAAGGCTGTTCCCTCTACCTAAAAGACTCTATTCCCACCTCCACCTCCTCTACTTGGATGACTTTTTCCCACTGTCTTCTCCATCGGGAAGTCTTCCCTGGGTCCCTACTCCTGATTAGGCCTCTCTGCTCCGACCTCTCCTCTTCATCTGAATATTGGATTCAGCCACTATATAGGCCTGGCAGCTGGCGTCATCCCAGGCAACCTGAAGGTTGTCTTAGGGCGTCATGGGCTTCAAAGCTCAGTGTTTGTCAAAGGAATGGGTGACCCTGCCAATGTCCACCACTCATTCTCCCTGCCCACACCTCACTTGTGTCATCAGGTCTGTAAATGCAGAAGGGGAGCTGGAGGCAGGGAGGGAAGGCTGGCTGCCTGTGCTCTGATAGGGCAGGAAGGCATCCCCACCACAACGTTCCCATTACTGCCCCTCGCTTCACCCCCGCTTAGTAGAGTCCATGATGGCCCTGCCTTCCTGCCATCTTCTCACCTGTCCCTGGAAGCTCACTCAGGCAGGGACCTTGTCTCTCTGTTTCCCTGTTTAATACACTTGGCTAATCCCAGAGACTGTTCAGTATCTCTTTGTTGAAGGTTATGCATGAATTACTTTGGCTAGCAGCCATGCACAGGACTTTTATTTTTGTTAATCTTCAGCTTTTCAGTCATGCCCTGATTGTGTGTGTGCATATATGTGCATGTGCCTGTGCCTACGTGCACACACATGCAATAATCAGAGCCAGAAAGGGCTTCAAATACACTCCCACTTGCACTCCATAGAAATCTCAGGAGAATTTTCATCTGCATTTTCTCTAGACATAATCATGTAAGGACTTGTTTTAAAAGAGATCTAATGTTTATTTACTTCATAATTGTCATTTTGTTTTGTTTTTCAGTGTCCATCTGCTTATTATTTGTTTAGTTGCATTGATTTGCATACTCCTGTGTTAATTACCAGATAATTTAAGCCCTTAGGTATTTCTCATTATGTTTCTGGAGAAGAATTCTTATTTAACAACCTAGTGACTAGTGGATACACATTTCTTATTTGGGGTTTCTATTTCTGGTTCTTAGAGCTCAGTGGGAAAGTTCTATGCACCTGAAATTCTGCATGAAAACTCTCTTATGTACCCACTTGCATAATTGATCATTTTCGAAAGGACTAGAACTTCAAACTCTGTGATTTTAATGAGAAAGAAAAAACCTGGAGTGTGATGTTCTACGAACCTCCTCTTTTGGATGATAGAAACTGGCAGATGTCCTTATTTTTATTCTGCAAAACATCTCCTTCCCCTCGCTGAGAGGAATCTGTGTTCCTAGACCCAGCAGTTTCTGCTTCTAGAAAATTTCATTTGCTTTGCTCCTTAGAATATGTTTCCAAATTTCTGATTGGATTTGCTGTCAGTTTCCCTCCAACTCTTCCAGTTAGACTGAGGTTGGTCTAAATGACAGGTTTTGCAAGCAAGAATACTGGAAAGTAAAAAGAATTTAGCATCCCAGAAACCTAGCTCTGCAGTACTCAGTTCATTGGCCATGTGTCTGAGGTCCCAACTCTAAGAATAGAAATATCCCAGGTTGGCCCTCATCAAGCCAGCATGGTGTTTTCAATATTTTAGATATTCCGTATATATCGCCTGGATGGACCTGAGCCTCATTTTGAGGTCTCATTATTTGCAAACCTATTGAACAGATAATAACTACTGCATTTCAGAAGCAAGTCGCACTTAATGTTCTCCATGGAAACCTTGGAGGAAATGGATAAGCAAATAAAAATACTTTCAGGAACTATAATGAGACTAGCATTTGCATCATCCTGTAGAATGTTTAAGAATTGTATACACTTTACACATTCTCAAAGACTGTTCCTGACCAAAGCTGTCTTCCTGTTGGGCTGTGTGTCCTCTTGCAGCTGAGTTGGTTGCCAGGGGCCCACCCAAGTCTGGTTCCTGGGCCCTGCAAATGTCATTTTCTCATTGGTTGTATCAAGTGACAGACTTGGGGATCTCCACATCGAACAGCCTTTTCTAGCTAAATACTTTCTCTCAAATTGGTTATGAAGAATAATTAATCAATGATCGCATGAGTTTAAATAACAAACACTTAAATCTTGGACTCTAAAACTAACTTGGTCCTGGACAGCTGCTGAAAGATACGGGTGAAGAGATGGGAGGAGATGGTTGTAAGATGAGGTCATTTGAGGTCATAATGGGTTTAATGTGAAAGGTCATGTTTTTTGCCTGAAAAATAATATTAGATGATTAAATCTGGAAAAGTAATAGATATCATTTGTCAGAATCTTAATGCAGTTGTAATCTCTTGGGCTCTGAGAACCTCTACCTTCTACATTATATTACAAGCTTTTACTGATGCACGGATGTGAGTTCCTCGAAGGTCAGGGTCAAATGACCTTTACTCTAGTGTTTGCAGGGCCTGGTACATAGATGTGTTTTATAAGTCACTGTACTGTTGAGTAAGTTTGTGGATATCCTGTTAGATGAGATAGGAACAGGAGCTAAATAATAGTACAGTTATGTGGACAGGTGATTGGCTAACCAGCCAAACCCTAAAGCTGTTGAGCAATAGATCAGTATACATCTGAAAAAAATTTTTCTAGAAGTTTCCCCCAGGGCTGGCTCAAACATAATCTCTCCAGTACCAAAAGAAAATAGCTTGGATGAAGATGTGGAAGGCTTGCTTATTAAATTTACATTGGCCAGAAGATAGATCTGAAAATAATCCTACCAATAATAAATGACACAATGAATTAAATCATTTTATGCTTTTAATTTTACTACTCACCCTAACTTTAGTTTATTTTAGGTTTTTAGTTCTGATTGGAGTTTGACAATGTAGTACAATGTTTGAGAGTTGTTTTCAATGAGGGTAGGGAAGTATTCTGTGAAAAAAAATTATGTTTTTTTCCAGTACGTTTGAGGTAAAATATTTATTAAAAAAATTATGAGTCAAAAGTAGTCTTGGGAGAGTAAGTTATGTAACTGTATTTTCTTAAATGTCTAAAGGCCATGCTTAGCGTTTTTATTTTTCTGACTATGACTAAACTACATATTCTTCCTGTGCAGTTTGTGTGAACTTGCCGTCTTTGGGTTGTCCGAGGCCCCCTGAGCTTTCCTACCCTGTTTTTCTCACCCCTGGAGCTATCTGAATAAAACAAACAGGGCAGAGGATTTTTTTTTTTTTTTTTTTAGTTTCTTAACTTTCCTCAACAAAAATAAGTATCATTTTTCCATCAATGTCAAAGCAAAAATCAGACCCAAGAATCATGCCAAGTGACTGAGCCTTTGATGACAAAATTCAGATTCTTTCATTTTTGTGACAGACCATGTACTTCAGCTTCAGAATTAATGTTTCCTTGCCTAATGCGTTGGACCTAGACCCTAGAAACCTCTATTACATTTCTCCTCAGCAGGTGGATCTTCTTAGCTGTTGTGCCCACCTCTGTGTCTATCTTATTTCATATTTTCCTTAGGCAGGTCCTGCTGAGCTGTGGGCTTCTGGGCTCTTAGTCACCCTGGCCATGGGATTTCCCAGTGACTTCATTAAATCTCCCATGAGAGGCTTCCCTCAGTTTATGACGGGCTCCAACCTTTCTGCTACATTATGCATTTTCTGGTAGGGCAAGCTCTGGTTCCTCTCTGGTGGAACTCCGCAGAGGAAATGACTTTCAAGATTACTTTTTCATGAGCCATTACAAGTTAATGTGAATTTGATATTAATTTTCCTGTGAGGGTGCATTGAAAAGATCTCAGAAAAGTAGAAATACATGTCAAATGGCTCAGTGGAAATTTCATATTAGGAATAGATTTCTGATATGCAGAAAACCAAGCAAAATCATTTGAAGATGAGATAACCTTCACAAATGATGGGAATTAATTACTTTTTTCTGCAAATATGTCAGTTTCTTAATACCTAATTTTTGCCATTTGCCTGTTATCCTTCTAGAATCACTCTAAAGTTCAGATCCTCCTCTGCTTTCCTAATGATTTTACTTTTCTGTGTGATTGGATGTTTTCATGAAGTATATTAAGCACAGTGAACATTTTCCCAGACTTTCATATTGACAGGAGCAGCCATTTATCTCTCCCTGTCTTTAGTTAAGATTAATAATAATGACATTCATAATTGAGCTGTTACTTTAATTTTTTCTAAACCTAGACATGAAATATTACCCTGTTTTTATTTATATTTAGAGAACAACTAAGAAGCATATGAAAAATTTCCACCATCCCTATCATTAAGCATTTCATTGTAAGCAACAGAAGATAGTGCTTGAATTGGCTTGACCAATAAATGGGATTCATCAGTTGCTGTGTCTTGTATAGAGACAAGGTGGGTTTGTGTTTGGTTTGATTCAGGACAGTAAGAATGAGATCAGGACCTTGGCTTCTACTGTTCTCTTTGCTTTGCTCTTCACAGTTTCATTCTGTCATTAGTTCCTATGTGTGGTCACGAGATGGCTGCCAGCGGCTTCCATGGACAGTTGCTTCCTTGTTGAAAGCCTGAGCCACTTGCCCTTTTCTTATTGCCAGGAGGGGTGAAATTAGCTTTCCCCAAAACACACATTATGTGACAGTGAAGTAACCCATCATATGAAACATTAAGCGCTTACCAGAAGAAGGTTGCACAGCTAATGGAAAACAGTCCTGTATCCATCACACCATCTGAGGTTTTAAAAGATAAGTTACGTCTGAGAAGCTCATCTGAGCATGTTGCTTATGACATGAAGATTCCGAAAGAAATGTTAGAGTGAATTTGTCCATTTTCATCTTGAAGCTGTCTGACTTTATGTAAATCTTTTCAGCCAATCTGGAGGATTTCTGTAATTTCTTACATTTTCCTACATTTTTTTGTAAACTAAAATAATTGAAACATTGCAAGAAGAGAATTCCATTTAGTATCTCCTACTCAATGGAAAATAAATTTCCATGGGAAGAATTACTTACTTTAAAATGTTTTATTAATCCTTATGGAGAAGTTGGATAAGAGTACAAGTCTTAGGATAAGAGGTAATTTCCGAAGTAAAGCAGAATTGATTCAAAAAGATGTTTTCCCTCTGGAAATTATATTAGATAATATGGTAAAATTTTAAAATGCCAGTGAGTGTTTTTAAATACTCTTTCATTTTAGTAGTTCACTCTACCTGTATGACTATTAAGAGCCCTCGGTCTATAGTTAGAAATAAAGTAAAAATTTGAAATAATCTTGTTTTGTGACTTACATTGTTAAAATTTTGCAGAAAAAAGAAAACTCTTTAGAAAAACATACTTACCTCAAAGAAACATGAAGAAATATATCTGTACCTTCATTTTATTTTTATTTTTCTCTTAATTATTTTTATTGATGTATATTTGTAATATGTAAAATTACATCAACTTGGGGAATTGGTGCATGTTGATATCACATCTTGTTCATTTTGACTTCCTAACCCTTTCCCACCCTCTTAACCTTTCCCCAAAGCCCTCTGCGCAAAATCTACCTCCCTGTTTCCTACTGTCTCTCTTTTATTTGGCTCTTTTACTTATTTATATTTGATTTTCTCATATAGAGAAAGCATGCAGTTTTTAACCTTCCGTGTCTGACTCATTGTTCTAAGCATAATGGTCTCAGAGTGCATCCTTTCCTACAGATGTCTCAAATTTATCTTTCTTAATGGCAAAGTAGTACTCCATTGTGTATATATACCACATTTTCTTTATTCATTCATCTACAGTTGGGCATACTGACTGCTCACAAGATTTAGCTGTTGTATATAGAGTTGTGTTGCTGTACACAGCGGTGTGCATTACTTGCATTTTAGAGGCAGCTGGTCTGGTATAAAACAATACACTTTAGGGAAGGAATAGGCATAGATTGAAATCTGTGCTATCTACCGTAACTAACACGAGGACCTTGGGCAGCTTCCTTTGTAAGATAAGGAAAACAGTTCCTTTCCTTGGCATTTCAGTTTTTCTTATCAGACATGGAAATGAAATATGATTAGCCCCGTGTCCCACACATACCAAGCTCCATGTAAATGATGATTATTAACGAAAAATAAGACTGAGCAAGAAGAGAAATGTAAAATCCTCCTCAATTATAGGATATTACTCTGTTCAAAACTCTCCAAACATTTAATTATCATGTTGGATTCTTTTTCTCCCCATTTTATTGATATGTACAAGTGCGGAATTTAAGGTTTACAATGGAGTTGAGCATTTTGTGCACATACTTTCCTTGTCAAGGTGACAAGGGCTTTCCCGCTCTCCTTTTGTCCTTCCCCTACCCTCCCTTCCCTCCCTTTACCCCTCCCCCATCCCCATCTTTCCCTTTGTCTTTCGTTTAAAGTTCCATGATATAGGTGTGGTCTGGGTGTCTCATATCAGAGAGACCATCTGATATTTCACCTTCTGCTTCTGACTCACCTCACTAAGCATGATATTCTCAAGTTTCTTCCTTTTGCCTGTGAAAACCTCCACGCTGTTGGACCTTACAGATGTGTAGTATTCCATTGTGTGTAAGTACCACAGTTTGTGTATCCACTGGTCTGTTGATGGGTATTTTGGGGACTTCCATGTTCTGGCTATTGTTAGTTGTGCTGCTATGAACATGGGTATACATATATCTCTGTTGTATGTTATTTTGGCCTCTTTTGGATATATTCCCAGGAGGGGTGTCGCCGGATCAAAGGGGATATTTATTTCTAGTCTTTTGAGAGCTTTCCATACTGCTTTCCAGAGTGGTTGAACGAATTTACACTCCCACCAGCAGTGCAGGAGGGTTCCTTTCTCCCCACAGCCTCGCCAGCATTGATTGCTATTTGATTTGTTGATACAGGCCATTCTCTCTGGAGTGAGATGGTATCTTAGTGTTGTTTTGATTTGCATTTCTCTTATAGCTAGAGTTGTTGAGCATCTTTTCGTGTATTTATTGGCCCTTTGTACTTCTTCGTGGGTGAACTGCCTTCATGTTGGATTCTTTTACTTTAAAAATACACAATCATTTACCTTAAAATGTTCTGTACGCTGATATTTTATACCAAAGTGTGTGTGTGTGTGTGTGTGTGTGTGTGTGTGTGTGAGAGAGAGAGAGAGAGAGAGAAAGAGAGAGAGAGAGTGAGTGAGAGAGTGTGTGTGTGTGTAGGGAGAAGGGCTGACTTTCAGGAGCTGTCTCAGTTCCAGGAGAGTGTTCCATCTCCGATCTGCTTCTGAGGATTCTATCCTGGTTTTGGTGCCCTAGCAGCCTCCTGCCCATGGCGTGAGATTTGTGCAGGATCAAGGACACGACAGGCCAAGGCAACATTTCCCCCCATTGCTCATGCCTTTCTTTTTAGCCCCATAAACTTGCCTCAGGTGACCTTGAATGCTCTTCCAGAGGTCATGTAGGCTTTGCCTTGGTTCTTGATGAGAACCTGCAGCACAAGGGGGGAATGTTCTAGACCTGCACATGTGGAAGTGGAGACGTAAGCATACAGGTCAGTGGTCTAGACAGTCAGAAATAGGCAGAATTGTTGACCAACCCCGTGTCCCCGTGCTACCATCTTATAAAGAATTTGAGAATTCAAACTTTAAACCTGGTAGACAGTAGAACGTATTTAACAATAGGTAACTTTGTTGTCTAGCTTTACTTAAAAAAAAATGTTTCTTGGATCTTGGCTGTACCTCAGAATGAAAAATTTTTCCTTGAATTTGTACAACTCTGGATTTGATTTCCATCATGGGAAGAAAAGTTTTTTCCTTGTAAAATATTTTTTAAATTGTATTCGGGGACTTCCAGTCATCATGACCAGCTAAGAATTTGTGGAGTGCCACATAACTTTCCCATCAGTAAAGAAAGGGAGGAAAATGAGTAGAACACTGGATCCCTGTTTTACTTGACCATTAGAATTCCCAGACTTAAAAAAAAAAAAAAAAAAAAAAAAAACTTGATCCCAAGTGCAGCCTGCCTGATGGTGGTAGTTTAGAAGAGCTGGCCGAGAGCTGGAAATGTGCATGCCTTCGCTGTTACACAGAGGATCTCAGTGCTCATTGGGCTTTCTCAGCTACTCCACACAAGACTCTAGTGTTAATTCTGTTTATTTAAAATAATCTTCCAGGATGTGCTTTCATTGTGTCTGGAAATGAGGGGCTAGTGGTTGTCAGAAGGCATGTTGTATGCTGGATGTTGTTTTTAAGGTCCATGCTTTGGGAATTTGGGGTGCATCCCTCTACAGAGTTACTGTCTTGACCCTGATGCTGTGTTTATCTTAGGTCCCAAATGTGTTGAGATCTGAAAGGTGTCTCCAAAAGGAAGGAAAGGCCAAGTTGATTAAATGCCAAGGGTGAGATGCTAGAGAATTCCTGGGAGGCGGGAGACGTTGAGGGCACCCCTCTATTATCAGAAGTTCCCTCAAGTGGGTGGCAGTTGGTGTATTCAAAAGATGATGTTGGTGAAGATAAGAAATCAGTCTGTATAGTGTATTTCCTGAAGCCAGCAACAGGTATTCAGCCGCTGGTATTCTGATTCCAGAGGTGCTGGAAAATCCGGAAGAAAGAAATCCCAGACAATGCCAAGTGTTTTCTTTCTCACAACCCTTTGAAAAGTATGACTGGGAAGAGTTATGAACTGGACATTTTGGGGGGCTCCAGTTTCCCCTTATTGCCTCCTAAGAGCACCTGCGTCGGCTTCATTCTCCAAGGAAATCTCGATATTCACACTGCAGCCAAACTGACATTCTTTACTTTGTTCATAATGAAAAAGAGAAGTGCAAATGAACCATTCCCTTGGGAAATTAAAAGTAAAGTGACATTCCATGCTTAAAGTCACACCTTTAGTGGGAGACACAGGGTTAGGACTCTAAGCGCTCTGCATTGCTCAGTTAAATATCCCAGCAACAGGAAACACTAGCTTCGCATTGTTCCGAGTTGGATTTGTACTGCCTAGGGCGTCTCAGCTCCGTGAGCGTAAAACCCAACGACGGTGAGTTTGACAATGAAGCTTCTTGCGGCCTTCCCTCGTCTACCCTGAGAGTGGGCTGCCGCCCAGCTGGGGAGCCTTCTGTCCCAGCCGCAGCATGCCTTGGGCTTCTGTCTTTGTACATGTTGTTCTCTCTATCAAGCTCTTTCTCCACCTGCTCAACCCCAGAGCACAGGATACTAGATGACCTTGGAGCAGGCTGTACCTGTGTAGCCACATGACCTCTCTCTGGAAGGACATTGGTTGTGTTGTATGTTACAAAGATATTTGCATACGTGTCTCTTTTCTTGCACTGGCTTAGGAGCCACCTGGCTTCAGGGACTGTGTTGCATTTATCTTTCCATCCCCAGTGCTTAGCCTGATGGATGGAACTCCTGGGTCCTCTACGGATGTTTTAGGACGCCAGGGAGTGTGAGGGTCACGTAAGCTCTCTCTGCAAATAATGTCTCATGATGTTGCTTCGTGAGTCTGTTTGAGAAAGGGAGATGGTGGCGGTCAGAGGTCTGCTTCCCCTTCCCTTCACCTGTTCCTGTGACCACCTGCTCCAGCGTGTGGTGCAGCCAGGGGTCCTTGCACAGTGTGTTCTTCTCTGTGACACCTGAGCATTATTTTAAGTGTTTATTATTCATTATTAGTAAACATTCGTTATGTAGGTGCTAAGCCCACTGGTAGCACCATCCCTCCGCCTGCCAGACGATAAAAGAGAGAAAGATCAATCGGAAAGGAACAGAGCTTGTTCATCCAGCTCCACACCTTCCCGGCATGATCCCAGGATGGCCAGGCTTCATTAGCCACCACTGCGGGTCCTCCTGAGGGTTTCTGCTGCCCTCTGATTTTCACACTGAGTGGGGTGGGGGGATGCAGGACCCATGGTCTGTTCGTGTACCCCTCAGGAGGCCAACCCTTGGTCCTTCTCCTACTTGCTCTTTCTGTTTCTTGCCCCTCGGATGTTCTTGGGACCCCTTGCCTGAGATCAGTCACTCCTCCCAGTTCTCCACTTGAATAGCAGATTAAGGACAGGCTGCTCTCCCAGCTTCTGGGAACTGTGGGACTTTAAGCTGGGCTAACATGGCCAAAATATTTTATCTGTCTGTCTGTCTACATTTGCTTGTAGGCGTCTTCCCATCTCCTACGTATCTCTGTTGTTATATTGCTAGATTTTCCTGATGTTAACATAACAGAGTTTTTGTTTGCTTAGTTTAGTTTGTTTTTTAAGACATTCTAAAGAGGTGAAATATTTAGACAGAAGAAACATTATGCTGTCTTGGGAAATAACGAGAGTGAATCTTCTTTGTTTTTGAATTGTATTAGTAATGACAAATCTTCACTAGGTAGAGTGGAGAAGACACCTTTTTATTCACTTCTTAATTTCTTCCATTTTTTGTTTATTGATTTTTCATGTTTTATTTTTCTCCATTTTTTAGTATGTATATGTGATACGCAGTGATTACATTAAATGTGAGAACTGTGCTCATATATATCGTGACAACTTTGCATTCCGTTCTCCGCCCCCTTTCTCACCTTCCCACCCCTCCCTCACTCCTGACTCCTAACATCTTGTTCACTTGACTCATTTATTTATACCCTATATTTCTCATATTAGAGAAACCATGTGATGTTTAATCTTCTGAGTCTGATTCACTTCACTAAACACAATGTTCTCAAGTTGTATCCATTTATGTACAAGTAATTCGTATCTGTCTGTCTTTATGGCAGAGTAGTATTCCATTGGGTACATAGCTCTGTGTTTTTTAAATCTGTGGGTTTATTGGTGGATATTTTGGCATCTTTTATGTTTTACCTATTGTTAGTTGTGCTGCTATAAATATCAGAATGCATGTATGTCTATTATATGATGCTTTTAACTCTTTTGGAAAGATACCCAGATGAGATATCACTGGGTCAAATGAAATATCTATTTTTAGTTTTTCAGGAAATCTCCATACGGCTTTCCATCATGGTTGTACCAGTTTACACTCCCATCAGCAATGTCAGAGTGTTCTGTTTCCTCATACCCTCACCAGCATTTGTTGCTGCCCCCATTTTTATGAGTAATATATGTGATATACAACAGTTATATTAAACTTGAGAATTTTGTGCACATGTGTATCATACCAACTCCACACTCCCTTCCCTGCCCCTTTCTTGCCTTCTACCCCCTCCTCATTCCCCTGTTTGGGAAGGAGTCCAGAGCCTTGAATATGCTAGGGAGGTATTCTGCAATCATGTTGTGCCCTGGTCCCAGTAGCAGAATTTTAAAAAATTAATAAATTCTTATTTAGAACCTCAGTACGCGTACAAGGAACAAATGTAGTGTTTCATCAGTGAGAATGTCCCATATCAGTTTTATCACACTGACTTGCTGTAAATTCTGTCGGTGAGAACACAGAGTAATGTGCTGGTAGTCTCTGGTTCACAGTTGGTATTTGCTGCAAGTGGGTTTCTGTAATTATATTATTTGTTTGTGTTTCCTAAAATATTTGAGAAATCAGAAGATTTGAGGGTAATGAGATTGAAAAGCAGTGGTCAGCATTGGCCTTAGTTGAGTGTGGCCTTGGAACTTGTATACTCTGATTCTCAGAGGAAATAATCTGATGCCTGGCTCTGAGAAGGCAGTATCACCTAAATGTGCCGTGTGCCCTGTGCCCTGTGTGTGACCTCAGCCTCGCCACCTTTCCCTTCTCTTTGGCTTGCAGACTGAGGTCACCACCTGGACACATCAGCTGCTCAGCTGAACTAGGTATCAATGACATTCATGCTCCCTACCCCCAACTCCCTGGTAGTGTCATTGTCTGGGACATTACACATCCCAATTTCTCTGTCCCCTCGGCCCTCATAGCACAATTGTGTTCCTAACTCTTTTCTAAACTGTGGAACAGAGAGCTGTGTGAATACTCTGTCAGTTAGCCACAATATATTTGTGTTTAGAGATTTTTGCAAGTAGCCCTGGAGCTCACCCTGAGCGGTTTCTAGGAGAATTGACACTCTTTATATTCTCATATTTTTTTTTCTTGAGGCAAAATCTCATTCTGTTAATAATCCAGGCAGGTCCTGAGCTTTCTGTGTAGCCTGTGCTGGCCTTGAACTCACAGCAACTCTCTTGCCTCACCTGCCAAGTGCTGGTATTATAGGGATCCACTACCACACCTGGCTAATTTTTATGTGGAGCTGGGAGATCAAATTCA
Organism: Ctenodactylus gundi; assembly: GCA_004027205.1. Taxonomy (NCBI): domain Eukaryota; kingdom Metazoa; phylum Chordata; class Mammalia; order Rodentia; family Ctenodactylidae; genus Ctenodactylus; species Ctenodactylus gundi. The sequence continues at coordinate 252,561 of PVKB01001225.1, forward strand.
GGGCCTTGTGCATGCTAGGCAAGTGCTTTAACCACTGAGCTGTGCCCCCAACCTTCTCATAACCTTTTAATAGCAGGATATCATACAACTATAAACTCTGAGCTGCCTCACTGTGTACACTCATCTTATCATAAAACTGCTACGTGGAGAGGTGATGTGTGTAACATACTCCTCCTTTAAAAAATTATAGACAGAGCAAAACACACCGTTCTTCCAACTGTGCTGTAAGCTCAGGTAACAAAGGAACTTGCTGGTACTTTCTCAAGGATGAATACAGAGTTGCCCTTCACGTGCATACTGGTGGAGAATGTCAGAAAATACAATAGTATGTGAGAGCACAGCATAGCTAACTGCAGTCACCCTCGTCGATTCCCTACATGCAAGTGCTTGGAGACCCTTTCTTCGATTTGGTCGGTGCCTGCTTGTCTGAAATCTGGTCTGACCTGGACACACTGTGTGGCCACGTTAATGGCGAAACACTCAATTCCACACCTTTCTCTGAATGTGAGCACTTCCTAGAACATTGAGGACCATTTTACGGCATCATTCAACCCTCCTGAGTCTGAAAAGGAACAGACACTAGACAGTTGTTCAAAACAGACTCCTGTCTTTATTTTTTTCTTCCTCCTATTTTCGTCTCATCTTTTTCCTTTACAGTTTGCTTCCTGCTCTCTAAATAAATGTCACCATATCCCAGCTGCTTTAGCGAAACACCCAGGACCACAGCCCCGAGTCCCACGTGCGTTATATCCAACAGGAGCATAGGCAGCCTCCTCTTTCCTTCCCAGGTGGCCCAGGTTTCTGTGACATCATGAAGGCTTTGCCTCCTGCCAGGCTGGGTGGCTGAGCCTGTGGCCCCTCCTAGATTGTTACTGCCCTGGGAATTGTGAGACCCATGGCCCTTAGTGTGGTGTCGTCAGCACAAAGAAAGCACAGGCCATTAAAGGTAAGAAAGAAAAGGAACGCGACCCCTTTCCCCATAATTCCTGTACATTGTTCCATCCTCTTCTCTTGGGGTCACGTACACGTAGTGTACCCAGCTAGAAGCCTTAAGGAAACTGTGAACTCCACACCAGAGCCAGTATGGTAAAGCTTCTGTGTATAACCCAGGCAGAGGGCACCTGATTATATGCCATCACAATATTTCCTATGAGAATGGTGCCCTCTGCCTGGGTACATTCCTCCTTTGAACTAAAGACAACCATAAACTCTGAGCTGCCTCACTATGTACGCTCATCTGTCATAAAACTGCCACATGGAAAGCTGGGCCTTCTAGACCTGTCCTAGACATGAGCATGTCACTTGGACATTTTTTACTTTGTCCAGGGAAGTGTGGATGCTGGTTGTGGGAAAAAGAAAAGCACTTTTTTTGTGTAAATGATTTTGTAACTCAGGACATTTTATTCCGCACCTACCCTACAAATGCACCCATGCACAGGGTCTCCGCCACAAAGGTCCCTTAGCCTTTCACACCAGTTTCAGTTGAAGAGTAAGGTTGGGGGTGGGGGGCGGGACTTGGTGTGCAGTACGTTGTTGGAGGATAGATTTTGACTTGGTGAGCTGCAGCACATGGAGAGCAGGAAGCAAAGCTCCACCTCAGCAGCAGCAGCAGGACCTCAGGAGAGCTGCTGACGGGAGGCCGAGCCTCGCTCACGGCTCACCTGTTTGCTGCTCATCTGTCTTGGCAACCTGGATCTTCCAAGGCCGTGGGCCAGTACTAGGTGTTGGGGACCCCTGGGCTACTGCGTAGCAAGGACCTGTTCTAGGGAACACCATATATTGGCTTGAGATCAAGCTTAAGGGTCCCATATATACTTTATTGCACTTGTTCTCATAATTTTAGATTCACTGATAGGTGGAGTTGGAAAAGACCTTGGAGAGTGTCCTGTTTGGGTGGATAATATATAGATAAGGAAATTGAGAGCTTGGAAAGTGATGTGAACGGAACATGGCCAAGTAGAGACCAGAGCCGGTATCTCAGTACCCTGTCCATGGTACCTACCATTATGGGATTTAGGATTGCTTCCCTGTATCACTTACTGGCAGACTACGCCTTACCCAGTGTTGTCTACATTGTATTAACGGTACCTGGGGAGCTGTTAAAAAAATATGGTCATCCGCGCATACAGATTTTATTGTTTGTGGTGCTTGGGATTGAATTCACAGCCTTATGCATACAAGGCCAGTGCTCTACCACTGATCTATCTACTTCCCCAACCCTGTTTGTTTGATTTTAAGAACTGAAAGCAAAACTCATTGCACAATGAGGGCAAATCAAAATATAGTACTTGGTTCTTAACAACAAAAAAACCTGAAATATAGATTTCAAATGTTGATTTATTCGCCGTTGTCTCCTGTTGGTTATGGCACCCTCTGCTGGCAGCAACGAGAAGTGATTTCAAGCTCTGGATTTTGAATTCCAGTCTTTCCTGGAGTGACCTATATTCTTTTTCGTTTTTCTTCTTGTACTGGAGATCAAGTTCATGAACTTCACAGTGAGCTGCATCCTCAGCTCATTTTTTATTTTTTTGATTTTGAGATAGGGTCTTACTAAGTTACTAAGTTGTCCAGGCTGGGATTGAATTTGTGATCCTTCTGCCTCAGCCTCCCAAAGTGCTGGAATTACATGCCTGTGCCACAGTCCTGGCTGTGGCCTGTATTCGTAATGGACAAAATCTCTCTATAGAATATATTTGTATCTATTTTATATAAGTACATATATATATATATATATATATATATATGTCTGTGTTGATAGGTAGATAAAGAGGCCACATGTTACTTTAACTGATGAAGAAATCAGGTTGGAAAGTGATCAACAGTTTGTCTGCAATCGTGCAGCTAGACGTGTCAGAGATGAGAACCAAACCAGTTCCCTGAGTGCTTGTGCATCGACTGATCAGTATGTGATTCTTTGAGCACAGCATCATGGGTGTATTTTGGTGAACCAGGTATTAATGCTGTTAAGCAAGAACTTTGTAGAGCAGAACCTTGGGTTCCATCCCCAACACTGAAAAAAATTTTTTAAAGCAATTCTTAAAACGATTCACCGGTCCAGTAACTTGTGTGTCCTTGGGCTCAACAAGAGCGTGAAGCCCTGATGTCCATGGCATGTATGCAGAACAGCTTCTGTCCTGTGCAGCTGCACACTATTGCCCTTAGGAGAACTGAGAAAACACACCAGTCATTTATTTCTGTGTTCTGTGGTTCAGATGAAGAAGCCTAGATGAAGAAAAAAGGGTAAGTGGAAAATCAGCCTTACCGGTTTCTGAGGTAGTCACTGGTTTGATAGAATCCTCCCTCACATTTGTTCTGGCCTATCAAATCATTTGATTGTGGAGATACATGTGCATACAGTGACTTGTACCCCGCCACAGTGGGGTACAAGAACTGGAGTGGCTCAGAGGAGAGCCATTCAGTCCTGTAGCTCACAAGAAGTTAGCAAAAGGTCCTCACGGAGGGCATGGAGAACTGAATCTTAAGGGTTGAGTAGGTTAGCAATATACAGGCAGGACAGGCCTTCCCGTGTTGCCGGAGGAAAACCAAAGCTCTGCACAGTGAGGGAGGGGAGGCCATGAGAGCTGCCTGCCCGGTCCAGTAGCATTGTGGGTGTGAGTCAATATGGAGGTGAAGTGATCCAGTGGGCACGTGCAGATCAGGTCCCCAGTGACGTTAAGTCGTGCCATGTGTTTGAACTTCTAGAGGATCAGTGCCAGAAGTCAAGCTAAAACATTTGGACTGTTCTCCATTGGAAATGATAACTTGGGAGACAAAAAGAGAATGAATTGTTGGGAAGGGAGTGAGACTGAGGGAGGGAACGGGAAAAATTAAGTGGCTGTGAGGTGGGAGTGATGGCCCAAGAGAAGGGAACAATGCTGCCCACAGTAGGAGGCTGTGAGCACGGAGCACGATAACATCTGTGAGTGCGCCTGAACTATGAACGGGAAAGGTATTTTAGAATGCCATCTGGCAGATATTTCACCACTATCAGCTTTCTCTGATGACTAACAGTGTCTTAATTTTCTCAGCATTGTTTTCCATATTGGGAATGATGTGAAGGGAAAAATCTGACTGGTGAAAGGAAGTTGGAGGCACACACGCGCACATACACACACACACACACGAAAAAACCATAGAGTTTACTTAAACAAATAGAAATGTTTGCCATAATGTCAGAATATTCATTACCTATTTTTTGAGACAGTTTCCTGTCAGGGAATCATAACTTTTCTATATGTATGTGTAAAGAAAATATAAACTTTGGGGCTGCTTAGAAAAGGCAAAAGTGGCCATTTATTTAAACATACCACACACACACCCACACACCCACACACCCACCCACACCCCCCACCCCCCCGTGTGGTCTTTGCCTGCAAGGTGCTTGCATTGCCCCTCCTCCTGGGAAAGGCTGTTACAGAAGCTGTCAGCCATGACCTGACTCTAAGGGTCCCAGCAGGTCAGGTGTGGCCACTCCCCAGAGCAAACAGAAAAAGCCACAGTGAAGTGGGGGAAGAACTGACTCAGCGCAGCTACATTGGGAAGATCTGGGGGGACTGGCATAAACTTTAAATAGAAGAATTGGGGCCAGAGGGCAAGAGGTATCATTAAACTGTCTTGGTCAAGCTGTGTTCTGCTTGAATATTATCTTAGTCTGGATGAACCAGGCTCTGATCACTTGAGGGGCCAGTCTGGTTCCCATGAGGTCATGCTCTTGCTTAGGGGGCAGCCTCAGTTCCTGTCCTGGGGTAATTGCTCCCACTTGGGAGGTGATCTCATTGTGGGGCGAGGAATTTGAAGGATGGCTGGTTTAGGGCACTAACTGGCAACTTGTAGGAGCTGCTCCAGGAAGTCTGGAACAGGATGTTGTAAAAGCTGGCTGTTGGATGTTCCTGGAAATCTTGAAAATATATCTTACTTACTCTTATCTTGGTATTCTCAGTCCTGAGGAGGGAAGCACTAGCTAGGTCAGTGTAAAGCCAGTAAGCCTTGTATTACACAGGCTGAGTGGGAATCTGCCCTAAGTTTAAGGTGATGATTGAAGACAGAGATGCCAAGCCATATCTTGCTTTTAACTTAGCGTCTGCAGGCCCCTCCTCTTAGTGCTTGTTCTCCAAGTCCTTTCCCAAACTAGGCTGTGACCCCAGAAGTGCCTGAGAAAGGAGGACTGGAGGCTGGTGGTTGCTCCCTGATGCAACTTCTGCCGTGTGGCCTAAGGCCTTTGGAGTACTGCAGAAAGATCTGCTTTTGGTCATCTCTTCCCTGTTTTTCCTGATGATATGTTTGTCTCCTGTCTATCCTGTCTGATTATCCTTCCTGCTATCACTTAACCTCAGAAGGCTTCTTTAGTCTGTGTAATTTTTCATTTTAAGAGATTAATGATATTAAGGACAGGGATTTTGTTGCCTTTTTCTTGCTCCAAATGCCTACTAATTGCTTCCATGACTCCCTCCATTTCTAAATCAGTGAACCATGATGAAAACAGAAAAGAGGAAAAGAAAGAAAGAAAGAAATGCTAAACTCCCTGCCATTCCCCCACTCCCTCTTTCTTTGTGTTCTGCTTCCCTTGTTTGACATAGAGTCCAAAATTTATGGGTGTCTGCACTGGGGCAGACCAGGCTAGAGGGGAAATGATGATGTTATGGGTTCACAGAAGCTCACGGATTCAGTAGTGTGCCCATCCTCTGGGTCCTGATGTTCCTTCCAGCACAGAGGCTTTGGAATGGGGCCTATTCATGCGTTTGGCACTGATTTTCTTTTTTTCTTTTTGCATGAATGAATTTTAAAATGCTTTTCTGGCTTTTTGTGGGGTTTTCTTGCTTGGCTGTCAGTTACCACGCGGGCAGCATCTGTACCCGTGCCCATGTGCTGTTCTCTCAGTGCCTGGGCCCACTTCCCTCTCTCCACCTCATCTTTTCATTACTGAGAATTATGGTGACTTTAGCATCGCTCTCCACATAAACCATTTGCCCTCCACACATACAGATGTGTCAACTCAGACTTAATTTGGGTCTGGCGGTGGTAAGTGCTGAAATTAGGTTCTGTTTAACACTGAAGTTAGTTGTCGTGGCACTGTAATACCTTAAAGTATGCATATTTCAGAAGGGTTTGCTGTTGGTTGGTGAGCACTCCTTGTGTGTGAAGGTCCCCTTGGAGATGCTTTGGAGAGACAGCACCTTCCCTAACAGAGCTTGAGCTGTGCAGATGAGCCGACCTCAGTCTCCTCTTTGCCTGGAACTTCCATCTTGCTTCTTTCCTCTACCTTTTCCCCATTTTGTTGTCGCTAGCAGATATGGGCTGATGGCATGCTGTGTCTAATCACTGTTTATGGACTTCTGAATTTTCCTTCTGCTTTTGAATAGCTTTTCTCTTGTTCACTTTGACCTGCTAGGATTTCATCCGTCAGGATGTTTGCAATGAAGTTATCTTGAGTGTATGCCCTACATTTTGAACAGCTCAACAGATCTGTGCTTTTGGGAATAGATATTGTATTGTTGGTGATGAAGGGAATACTTTGACTTTTGGATGTTATAGTTTTACCCAGATAACTAAATTTGCAGAAGGTCTTAGATATTCTCATAATAATTTGAGTTTATGTGAATTTATCATGTAACAGCTTTAACATGAGTGTGGGAGTCAGAATAGATTGAATCTCAGCAATGCCAATTATGAGTCATATGAGAGTGGAAGATGAATTGAGATCTTGGTCTCTACTTTCTGCCTTTTCTTTTAAAAATGAGGAAAGTGATACCTATTTTGTAGGGTGGCTATAAAGAATAAATGAAATAATAAAAATTTATATGGGTTGGAAAAGGCCATGTGTTCAACTCTCAGCACCAAAAAGCAGAAATGACTTAGTACAGTCTCGACACATAGTTAACATTCAATAAATGTTATCCATAAAGTAGCTATGTAAGTGGAGACTTAAAGTTATAAAATGTGTTCATCACTTGGTTTAGATTTATTATATCCCAAGGAACTGGGGAAATTGTACTTAGCACAAAAGAGTCACAGTTGAGATGTTTGAGAAAACAATATTGGTGATGTTTTCAAATTTTCTAGGCGTAAAAATGGTAGAACATGAGATCTATACACTGAGAAGCTTGACTTCAGTGCACAGTAAAATTCTGGAATAGAAAATTAAGCAGATGGTTAGTGATCATTTAGTAAAGACTGGAGTGGTTGCTAGGAGCTAACATGAGTTTATTAAGAACAAATCTTCCCAAACATCCTATTTCCCTTTTAAATAGTCTTATGTGTTGTTGAGAGCTGAGGAATGCCATTTGGATAAAGCAGGGATTGTCTCCTCCTGGGTGTGGGTGGGATGGCAGGATATGGGCTGGAGGGTAGGACTGTTGGGTTTTCAACTAGGCAGCAGGCAAAGCCAGCTGGTTAATGTCAGTTGTCTTAACAGGTCTCTGATGGAATAGCATGGAGCTCTGACATATAACCCTACTGTGCGAAATTTTATTTGGGAATTTTGATAAAGACATATAGGATAGATGTGTAAAATTATGCAGAACCCGAAGTTGGAAGGGATAGTAAATACAACAGATGAGCGAATCAAGATTCAGAATACTATGTCATTTGAATGCAAAAAGACTGAATTTAACAAAGCGAAAGGTAAAGACCTTCTGCTCAAAAGAGCAAACCTGAGAAGGAAAGGAAGTTTTGTTAGAAGTTCAAGTAACAATGATCTGATAATTTAATTGGCTCTGAGCTCAATATTTCTGTGCATTCATTAGTTCATTCACTCAACAGATCTGTATCAAATGTAATATCTGACATGCTCCTTGTGGGCCTAGCAAGATAGTTGTGAAGAAAACCACCAAAATCCCTTTTTACATGGATCGTCATGCAATACTATAGTCAGGATTCATTTATAGAATACAATATTCGGCTCATAATGGTTGGTAATTCTACTCTGTTCTTTAATGCTCTGCTCTTGATACTGAACTTTACATTGCGATCATTACTTTCCGTTGTGAATACCATAGTCTGGACCAGAGGTGGGCCACGTTTTTTCTTTCAAGGGCCATTTGGCTATGTATGTTATCATTCACAGGCCATACAAAATTATCAACTTAAAAATTAGCCTGTTATATTTGATAGAACATTTACTTACCTGTAACATGACAGTTTACCTGTACCAGGCCAAGCATTCAACCTACAGTCCACACATCTTCCACCCCTGGTCTACACAAAGAAGTGACCATAGAGAAAGGAGAAGAATACCAGCTGTACTGGAAGGGGATGGGTCAATGAGGAGGAAGCATTATAACCATCAGATATTTGCAGGAAGACATTGTAAACTTGTTCTCTGTTCTCAGGAGTAGCCACTAATTATTAGGAGGCCAATTTTTGGTGACTAATTTCCAGGCTGTGGCCTGTGTGAGTTCCTGGGAGCTGAGGCTCTCTCTCTTCCATCTTGCCCACCGCAAAACTCATAATGCTTAACACTGTAGCACATAGTCAGCCTCCAACAAATATTTGTTGACTAAATCATAAAAAGACCATTTGTGTGGGATAGACTCTGCCCCAGTCCTGGAGATGGGTGGACATTCATGTGGCATTTGGTGGAGATAATCGTTATGCTAAAGTCATGTTAAAATTTTAAGTTCAGTTTTTGTACATCATAAGGGGTCTGAGGGTGGAATAAAGTAACTGAAAACAGGTGTGGGAGGCCCACACTGTTTTCTTTTACCATGTTATGACAGTTCCAACTTAAACCACTTCTCTTAAAGGGCATTTAAAAGGCCATTTTAGGACTATTTGAAATTTCTCAAGTATGCTTATTCAAACATTACTCATTCTAACAAAGCCCCCATCATTTTCTCGAGGCCTTCCTTGTAAGTCTGACCCACACAGAGCTCTGCTTTATGTGACCTTAATGGCAGTTTCAAGCCTGGGGATGCAGAGTTCTTGCTTAGTGCGAGTGAAGCCTTGAGTTCAATCCCCAGTACTAAAATAAATTAAATTAAATGGAAAAAATAGTTAAAAGAAAGACAGTCCCACAGAGTTTGACATTTAGTTACTTGCCAATTGCTTCATGGGTTCTCCTCTTACTGAAAAGCTAGTAGAGGGCAAACCATGTTATGTTATATTTTATATTTTTCGTGCAGTCTCCCAGAAGTATAGCGCAAACCCAGTGAATGTTGAATTTGCTTAATTCATTGATACATTAATTAAAAGCAATAATTCATAAGATAGTACCTTTCAGCTATCATAAAATGTCTGCTTGAGATTACCCTGCCACCTGCAGTTCATCTCTGGAAGGCTTACATTAATGCTAAATTTTAGTTAGCGTTAATGTGAGACATTGAATAGGCTCTGATTGCTTTGTCCCACTTGTGGGGAGGGTGGAACTTGAGGCTATAATTTGTTAGTGTCTGCCATCTTGGCTCGTGTTTTGTTCACAGTTGACTCTTAGTATAAAATTGACTCTGTATTAAATATTAAATGACTGAACTCTAGGGCCCAGAGCACCTTCTTGGCTCAACCTCCAAGAATAGGTAGGATTGTGGATTCCAATCTCTAAATCTGCTGTAGAGACTGACTGACTGATTCTTGTAACTAGGGTGACTTGATTCTACTCTTTAAAGTATAAGATTCCCCATTGTGCTTTGAACTTCCAATGAGCAGTGCAGTGTCTAGGACCTATTTATACTTTATTTATTTATCTAGAATTTAAATGTCGTATTATTTATCTAGCCAACCTTCACGTAATCTAATCCCATTGCCTTGATTTTTCTATACACCTAGGCTCTTCGCTCTCAAATTAGCGTGGCTGAATGAAAATATTTGGGCCGATGTGAATGTTTCTCATGGCAATTTTTTTTTAAATTTCCAAAGGAAAAAAACAGGAAAATCCACATGTGCACTTTTTACAGACATATTTTTTCAATTATATGCAATAATGACCATGACACAAACGTCTAGGATTCTGGCAGTTCCCAATTACTCTGTCTTGGTTTCCTTGGTCACATAGTTTATTTGATTTATTTATGTACTTTGTTACTATTATTATTTTGCTTGAGTTTTGCAGTAACCACTGCTGAAAGTACATAATTATGTGCTCTGCATGGGAATAAGGTAAAATGTGAATTTAGTGTAATTATTTCACCTCCGAAAAACAACGCATTAACTAATAAGAGCTGGAGAAATCAAAGCAAAGCGTCGCCACTTTAGTTAATTATCTTGTTCTTTCGACTCAAAAGCAAGATAATATTCTTGTTTGTTCTACCTTACGCACTTCTGGAGAGGAAGACATTTCATACTTAAGAGTATTGCCTCCATTTCCCCTGGTGAAATGTGTTACATTGTTTCCTGCTATCTAGGGGCAAAAATCTTTATATATCATGGTAGGCACAAGGGGAAGTAAAATGATTCATATCATCTCTGCTTTTAAAAGGTTCACAGGAATCCTCACGTCAACATGCTTGATTTTAAATGGCCCAGTAGTCATGTTGGTGAAGGGCCTGTGGTAAGAGCTAATTAGCTTGTTGAGTAGTGAAATGATTCTTCCCTCAGACGCGTTAAGTAAGTATCAAGCCTTATGTTCTGAGCCGAAACTGTTCTTAATGGATAGTTCTGGATACTAGAGTTAAGCTCTTTTCAGTAAGCTGTTTTCATTAAGAATTTGCTACTCATAAGCTGGTGGCACAAGATCTTGCCTCAAAAATTAATTAATTAATAAAAAGAGAAAGAAAAAAATAATTTGCTACTCAGAGTGTGGCCCTCACCCCAGCAACATCTGCTTCTCTTAGGAGCTGTCAGCTGATTCTCAGGTCCCTTAATTTCCTCATTTATTTATACTTCTTACCCCGGATCCACTGAATTGGAATGTGAGATATAACCATGTCCCTAGAAGATTCTTTCAGACAGGGGCATTCCTTTGCACACTGGAGTTTGAGAAGGATTGGTCTGATATAGTATTTCTGAGATGTTGGTTGGTGTGTGCAGATTTTATGAGGATCTTATTAAAACCCAGATTCCTGGGCTCTGCCCTCAGAGATTCTGACTCTGTTCTTATCCAGTTGAGTCTTGGGACTCAGCATCTACACCAAACTCCCAGAACATGCAGGAATTATCTGTTGAGAGTCACATTTTGAGTGGCACTAGCCTTGATCACTTGACATTTGGTGGTCAGGTAAATGTAAACCCCAAGGAGAGGCTCAGGCTGCCTTTTCTTGGCGTGTCATAGCTTCACAAATAAAATGGACAGCTGCTTCTGGAAACTGTGACCTGTTATGGGAGATACATGTGTACATAGCTGACTTTTTAGACATGTCTGTGGTGGCCGATGTGAGACAGCAGGAGGGGAAATGGTCACATTCTGCCCAAGGGCTCAGCTATTTGAATTGAGCCCTGCAAGATAACGGGCGTTAAGAGCTTTGGCCTATGGGATACACATAAACAGTAGATTGAATAACTAAATTTGGGGGCATAAAGCCTTGGGAATGAAGAAGAACAGAGGTTAAGAGATGCGTATTAACAAAGAAGTCTGGAAGAAGTTTGGAATCAAAATTATGAAGAGTTTTAAATGTCTTGCTAAGGGGTTTAGATTCTGCCTTGTAACTTTCTGCTGTAAGAACATATGTTTTTAAAGTGCTCATGTTTCATTGTGCTTACTATTGTGTGTGTTTTCTTTTTTCCTCCAGGATTAAGCATGAAAACATCGTTGCCCTGGAGGACATTTATGAAAGCCCAAATCATTTGTACTTGGTCATGCAACTGTAAGTACCTTGTCCAATTGATGTATGTCAAACTGGGTCATACATTTCAGTGCCTAAATAAATCGATGTAGTGGGCTAGAAAAGGCAGAGGGGAGTGGTGAGGTCAATGGGGCACTGGAGAAGGCTGGATCCATCTGAAGGTGAGTGCTGCACCCTGGAATCCACAGGCCTCACTGTATGTAGGCTGGTTAGACCTCACTGCCTGTCCTGAGAATTGGTTCCCATGCTATTTTCAGGGTGTTTGTGTTGCTTTCTGAAGTGGCAGGTCCAAATGCTGCCACCTAAAGACCCCCCAGTGGGCCCGCTGTGAAGTACACTTTGCTCCTGTCTCTAGGAGCAACTCCCACCCTTGTCTTCATTTCCAGGAATTCTGGGGGAGGGAGCAGATGGCAGCTGTGTGATCTACCCCCTCCCTTCTTCTCTTGATGGGGCAGACACATGCACAAGGGATTGAAATGGGGACTCAAGTCAGACAGGAAATATCACTGGAGTCAGACCGTGGCCTTGTCACCTTTAGGTTACCTCAGCATGCCAGTAATGCTGGAGGTGATCAGTGATGGGAGGGAGCGAGATAGCCAGGTGTTCAGGTGTTCACATGTTGTTAAGAACTTGCGGGGAATTAGCCACTGCACTTTCATACTCTTCACTAAGTATAATGATTTTATGGGTGTACCTCAGGACATTTACGAGAATTAAGTGATGGAATCTGCTGTATAACGTTACGCTTTAACTGAATACATTCTAGAACGGTGGTTCCCAGCCTTTTTGACACCTAAGACTGATTTATTTGAAGACCATTCTTCCAGGATTACAGGCGTGGGAAGACGACTTGGTATGCAGTAGATTATTGGAGGACAGCTTTGAAATGGCAAGCAGCAGCAGGAGGGGAGCACAGCAGCAGCACTAGGACGTAGTAGGAGGGGCTGGGGAATAGCACTGTGGTAAGCGTGCTTGCGTTGCAAGTGCATGGCCATGAGTTCGATTCTCCAGCACCATGTAAGCTGGTGATGTGGCAGTACATACCTGTAATATTAGCATTCAGCATTCAGGAGACTAAGGCAGGAGGATTGTTGTGGGTTCAAGGCCGGCCTGGGCTACATAGTGCTTTCAGGACCAGGCTGAGCTATAGAGTGAGACCCTGTATCATAAAAACAAACAAAACCCCAAAAACTAATAGCAGCCTGCTGATGGGAGACAGTTTTGTCACTCCTGGTCTCTAGTCCTCTGTCCCAATAGTCCTGTCCTTCCATGCTCACAGACTAGTACTGGTCCACAGCCTAGGGGTTAGGAACCACTGCTCTAGAATACCACATTACTGAGCTTTATGACTGAAGAGTACTTTTTTGTTGACAATCAAAATATATACTTAATTTTATAATGTTGTTAATGCTTCTCAAACTTTGAAGTGCCAAAGAGATGCAGAATTGATGTTTAGGCTAGCAATTTATTTTCCTACTATTCTTCTTTTCCTTATAAATGTTTAACCAGAAGGTTAACTGGGGCTCCTGCTAGGATGCAAATGAGAGCTCACCAATGCACTTACTTGGTCTTTCATTGTCTTTAAAATATCTTAGCAGGCTAAGAGGTTTTTGTTTGAATATTTTTAAATGTCCAATCTGAATTTGTCCAAACAGAATTTGTGTCTGTTTAATTTTTCTCGGATACATAAGTCAGTTTAAGTACATATTTTTGATTATTTGGTTCAGTGTTAACTGTTCAGTTACTTTATTATAATCTTTCTTATTTCCTCTTTTTTTTTTCTTTTGATGATTTGCCACATACCTGATTTTTCCCAAATCTGGGGACAATCCCTAGAGGCTTACGTGACGTTGGTTTGTAAAATCTACTCTTTAAAGATGCAGACGAGGGCTGGAGGAATAGCACAGAGATTAAAGCACTTGCACCACATAAAGTGGAGTGTGGTGACACATGCCTGTAATCCCAGCACTTGGGAGGCTGAGGCAGGTAGATTGTACTGAGTCCAAGGCCAGCCCAGGTTACACCGGTGAGTTCTGGAGCAGCCTGGGCTACAGAGCAAAATCCTATCTCAAAAACAGAAAAAAAAAAAAAAAAAAAAAAAAAAGATGCAGGTGAATCATTTTCTCTTCAAACACCGATTGCCTAATAGGAAAAAATAGGGTATTTTGTTGAGAAGCGAAAGCTCCACAAAATGTCACCTGTGTATTTAATTGTGCACTTTTATTTTATTAACCATGTAAAAAATTACGAAGTCTTGAATCCAAAGCTGTGTGAGTTTGTTTTAGGTTTTTTTTTTGTGTGTATGAAATTAAATTATCAGAATATCCCAAGTACTGAAGTGTCAGCTCTTCCTCTTACTAGCTGGTTCATTAGGACACACAAGATTGAGTCTCTCTAGACACCATTTTCCATAATGGGGAAAAATGGAGATAATTATAATATTTACATTAAATGGCTGTAGGGAGTAGTGAATGTCAAAAATATGTGTGGGAAACTGCCATAAAGAATAACCCTCAACCCGTGTGGTTTCTTTGTGGACATGTGTATTGTTTTACCAGGATGTCTGTGTAGATGGCCTTGAGTTTTACGGGGTAAAGTCCAAGTAGATTTAAGTTTGGACTTTCTAAGCAACTTCCTTGTGCACTTCCGCAGACGTATGTATAAAGGTGGCTTGATATGAGACCATCAAAGGGTTTTGCAACTGAACCAGCTTTAAGTCAAAGTTTAGGAATCCTCCAGTTGGTACAGCTTTCCCTGCCCACCCCACCTAACCTCTCTCTGTCAGGGGGACACTTCCTCTTTTGCAGTTACATGAGACCTTATTATGATGATGGTACAGATAATTTTTTAATGAATTTTTATTTTATGTCCTGTGTTAAGGTATTTTTTTGTCCACCCCAAACTTTGAAAGACTTTTTTTTCCTGTGTCTAGAAATGTAATAGCTTTAGCTTTTCCATTTAGGTATATGTCAAGATAGCTTGTGTATGGTGTGAGGTAAGAATGATATTTATTTTTTTCATAGGGATAATCAATTTTCAGAGCCATTTCTTACAAAGACTTATATTCCCAATCAGTTGCCTGGACACCTTTGTCAAATGTCAGTTGAGCATAGACAGCCGAGTTAATTCCTATACTCATTGTTCTGTTTGATTACTCTGTATATCTGTCCTTTTGCAATACTGTATTTTTTTTTTTACTATAGGTGGGTACTTAAGTCCTGAAATAAGGTAGTGTAAGTTCTTTAACTTTGCTATTCTTAAAATAACTTTGGGAGTTATCCCAAGAAGAAGGGGTAACAGTGTTTCTTCTTCCTTTTCTTAATTCAAGCTGCCAGTTGAGTCCCATAGCCAGGAAGGTGTCCCTTCCTACTTCCTGGCCAACAAGTCAATGGCACACATCTGAAAGCTCTACCCTGGGAGCCCCCACCTCTCCATCTCAACAAATCAACACAATCTGTCCAGGCCGAACTCCAAGCATCTGCCCCTTCTAGCCAGGCCCCACATCCCACTAACATGCTGTTCCACAGTTACCCCACCACATCCAAGTACACGAGGCTTTTGGTGAACACTGCAGATCCAAACCATAATGCCCTGTTTCAAAATAAAATTTGAAAGAAGGGTAGACCTCTTGCCTAACACATATTAGACTGTGGGTTTAACCCTCAGCACAAAGGCAGAAAAAGAAAAAAAGAATAGACTGTAGAAAAAAAAGTTGGTAAGAATTTTGTTTGGAATTTGTGTATCAATTGAGAGCAGCTTTAAAAAAACTGGAGACTTGTAGTTTGTGAGCACGCTCTATCTCCATTTATTTAAATATTTTGTTAGTCTTCGTCACATTTTATTGGTTTTCTCTGATAGGACTTCTGTATCTTCGGTTCAGTGTGAACTATTTAATTTTGATACTCCTATTGGAAATGGATTTTACTTCATTTTCTAGTTGCTTGCTGCTGGCAGGAAAATGTAATTTTTAATACAAAATTTACTTGTTACTTCAGGTACTTGCTTTGTGTGTTTCTCAGCATTTTCTTCCTAAGTAGTCATGTCATCTTTACTTTATATTAATTCTAATTGGTCTCTGGGGGAATTCCATTTTGTAAAACCCTGATAATTTAGTTATAAATATTAAATTTATTTTACTGTCATAATTGCACATCTTAAAGTTTTTTATGTCAGATATTCTAGAAATTCAAATTAACCACTTTTATTCCTTGCTCTTTTCCATTGATAATCTAAATTACTGAAATTTTTAAGAAGGAATAACCAAAAGGAAAAAGGATTGAC
This sequence comes from Ctenodactylus gundi, assembly GCA_004027205.1. Lineage (NCBI taxonomy): Eukaryota > Metazoa > Chordata > Mammalia > Rodentia > Ctenodactylidae > Ctenodactylus > Ctenodactylus gundi. Next base: position 268,553 of record PVKB01001225.1, read on the forward strand.
TGAAAACAGTGTATCAGAACAAAATATTATTAAGTCTTGGGTTTTGTTTAAGGATTTTTGTGAGCTGTATGATTATTTCTGTTACTTTAGTTTGGATTTTGTTTGGCACAACTTAACAGTTTTTGTTCCTGAAAACTGATATATATATATTTTGTCATATGGGTCAGTGGAAAATACTTTTATTTGGGGCCTGGAGTAATCCCATGGCTATTAGAGTGCTTGCTTAGCAAGTACAATACCCTGAGTTCAGTTCCCTAGTACCGCATAAACTGGGTGTGGTGGCGCACACCTGTAATCCCAACACTGGGGATTCAGAGGTAGTAGGATGGCTGTGAATTCAAGGCCACACCAGGCAAAATAGTTCAAAAGCAGTCTGGACTAAAGAACAAGACCCTGTCTCAGAAAACAAAAGGTATACTCTTATTTTGTTCTTTCGAGGTTTTGTTTACTTATTTGTGTTACCTTTTGCTTTTTGAAGAACTTAGGAAGTTTTGATTTTTAATACATAAGTGAGATTTAGAGCACAACAATTTGAGAGACTGTATTTCACAGTATTGAAGCCTGGGAAGTTTTTGGTTTCTTCAGAAAAGACATCTTTAGCACTAAAGCTCAGATATCATAAAAGATGCCTGGCACCTTAATTTTATTACCTTTCTAATTCATATTTCAGTCCTGCATATTTCAGAACTTAACTACATATCTGGCCTCATGTTGCTACAGAGAGAGACTCAATGGTTGATAGAGAACTATATTTAAATTTTATTGAGAGTTTTGGACAAATGTCTTTTTTCAGAATGCTATATTTTGAACATTCCTTCCTTAGTTAGGAGCGGGGAATATGACACAGAGATATGTTTTAGATGAAAAGTCTAATTCTAGTTTATTTCTCATCTGAATTTACTTGTGGAACCAGTCTCTGTATGTAGAGATGATAAAGACCCCACTTACCTCTTCTCTTCACACATCCGTAACTGCACAGACAGTAAAATAAATCTCAAGTACTTTTTAAACAAAACTTAGATTACATTGCTCTTAAATTCAGTCATATGTTTAGGCCCCTTTAAATTCCCCTATATGGATAACTCCTGAATTTCTGTCTTCAGCCTGGATCCCTCTCCAGGGCTCCAGGTTGATATACCCAACTGTCTGTTCCATGGTTCCATGTGGCTGTGTCATAAGCATCACTCACTTATCAGACTCAAAGTAAACGCAGAATTTCCACAAGATTGGTTTCTCCTGATGCCTGTTTTATCTTAACACATGATGACTCCATCCGTTCTTCCAGTTGTTTGGACCAAAATTCTGGCACCATCCTTGACTCCTCCTCTTTCTTGTACACCCACCGCTGCTTGTCCTCTCTTAATGTAATTCCCTGGCCCAAGGCTCCGTTATACAAATCAACTAGCTTTTTCCTCTCAACCTTGCCTCACTGCACTGTTCTCTCTTAGATGTGTATTAATCATCTTTCTAGTACTGGAACAAAATACCTGATACCATACAACGTAAAGGGGAAAAAGTATATTTTGGTTCAGAGGTTTCCATTCATATTTGGCTGACCCCAAGTGGAAACATGGTGAAAATCCATGGCAGATGAAAGTCATTTACCTCATGGCATCTAGGAAACAGAAAGCAAGGGGAAACCTTCCTCAGAAAAATATACCCTGCAAATGCATGCCCCCAGGACCCCTGTCTCCTAACCTGTGAACCCACATGTGGTTTCATCCAGAGTTAGTGGCCCAGCTATCCCATCTCCTTCCCACAACCCCGCTCTGAACACTTGAGCCTTTTGGAGGACATTTTTGAACCAAATCATAATAGTGTATAAGCCAGACTTTGCTGAAAACTTCTTCAGGCTGCTCCTCTCAGAATCCTTTAAATTTGTCTTTAAAATTCCTTCCAGTAGCCTCCAGGGTGCATCTGTTTGAGGTCTGGGGGACTCTTCTATCCCACTTTTCTCTCACCCTTTTATTCAGTTACACCCTAACTAACTTCCTTGCTATTCTTAAAATGTGCTGGGCTGGCTCTGTCACAGGGACTTTTGTGCCTGCTGGTCTCCCTGCCCAGAGCACTGTCCCTGAGAGATCTTCATCTCTCGTGGAATGAAGGAAATACTGCCTTTTTGCTAGATGTCTCCTTTTTAGTAACACATTCACCCAGTATAAAAGGTTTGGCTGTTTGCCTGTACAAAATAACTTGAGCTGTTCCGTTGCATAAGATAGCAGCGGTCCCTACCACCGCCTGCCCCAGGCGCCCTCATCTCTGTTCCCTACCCCAGATCCCTTTCTGTCCGTGGCCCTTGTCACCCCCAGCAAGGTACCTCGGCGTTTTCCTCTGCTGGAGCAGCACTTGCACATTGAGGGCACTTCATAAACATGTGTTCAGTTAATATGATCACGTGGAAAAGGAATAATGGCTAACACATTTATTTTCTTTTTCAAGCCATACAACAGACTTAGGAGCTGGTATTATCCCAGAGGTTAAATCATTTACTCAAGCCAGGAAGCAACCCAGGCTATCCTTAGGACCCGGTGATACAGCCCTCAATAACCCTTTCTAGGAAAACGAAAGTCTTGTAGGTACTTTTAATGTGAACAATTCATTGTTCCTGGGAAACTTTAAGTATGAGCAGAGCCAACAGGAAAGCATGCTGTATTTTGTAGTGGTTTGTGAGAAGAAAGGGGTCTACTCAGTCACACCACAGAAATTTACTAGAACAGTCTCACTCCATTCCCAATTATGGCACCTCTTTGTTACATAATCTGTCAAGTAACAAGTAAATAGATGAATGTGTTTTACCAGTGATTTGTCACATTGTGCTTATTCTGTACGACATACAAAGACTTTTAGTATTTCTTTCATCCTGCCATAGCATTTAGAGATGTCCAACCACTTACCTACTGAGCTCGAAAAACTAAGAATTAAACACATGTTCTTTTAAAAAATATTAATTTGGTTTCTGAGTCATCCCAGACATAAAAATATAAGCAGCTTCCAAGAGAAAATACAGTTTTATCTCTCTGTTGACTTATGCAGGAAGCTGTTTGAACAGCTCCCTGCTCTGGGGGAGAGGAGTCACCAAGGTTAGCTTTCATGGGGATATTGTATTCACAATTTATACAGTGTGTTCCCGGAAACATTTTTAATTAGAACACAAATTATTACTCTCAATAGAAAGCCTTCCATAAGTAGCCAAGCGTGATACTAGAGAAGAAATTGTTTCTGAATATGACACTGTAATATACTTATGTATAAATTACCAAAATCTTGTGTGTGTTCATTGCTGACAGTAGCTGAGTGCCTGGTGGCCTGTGGTTTATGATCAATATGGGGAGGGTGGGAAGAAGTCTGGGGACACAAACAAGGCACAGTTATTTTCTTTAGTAGCAGTTCTTACGGAGACATTGTCCTCCACGGGAATGTCTTTCTTTGAGCATCCTGCAGGGTGCTGGGCTGGGGGAGGTGGGAGGCGGTGCTCCTGGCAGAAGGGCTGGTATAATAAGTGGTATCAAGGAGACTTAATGGGATAGAGTCCAGTCTTTGTGGGGCTCAGTTTGTGAGGGGCTCAGTCTGCCTGGGGGGCTCCATCTGTATGGGGCTCAGTCTGTGCGGTCATAGCCAGTACAGGGCTGTGTCTGTAGGAACTCAGAATGCAGTGGTTTGGTCTGTGTGTTTGATCTGTGCAAGATTCGAGCTTTGTCCTTTGAGGGTTCTATGTGGCTGAGATGGGGTTGCTGTTTGATACCTCAGAAGGAGAGAGATCTGGAGACCCCCGAGTGACACCAACTCACTGTCTCTTGATGATATCATTGCTTTGTCATCCTTTAGGCTTCTTATTGAATATGTTTTTTTTTCTTTCACTGGATATCCTACTTGAGATATAAAGGACTTAGGAAGTTAAAAAGATTTTTTAAAAAGGAAAAAAAAGAGAAACCAAGAGCTAATATAATCATGGACTAATCTTACCGAATTCAGTTGTGTGAAATTGCCAGAACATGATCATACTTTTTGAGCTCTTTCATCTTATTTTTTAATTTTATGTTATTTTATTTTTTGAGACAGGGTCTCCCACTGTAGTTCAGTGTTGTCCTGAACTCACTTTGTAGCGCAGGCTGGCCTTGTACACAGGGTAAGCATCCTGCCCTAGCATGCTGAGTGTTGGGATTACAATTGTACAGAACCACACCCACCTGGGGAATCAGACCTAGGGCCTTGTACTTGCTAGACTAGCTCTCTAACCTCTGAACTATGCCCCTCTCCCCTCGTCTTTTTAAATACAGATATTCTGAACTGTGAATTTGTCATGACACTGCATTTGCTGTATCTCACACAGTTTGGTACAGTGTTTTCATTTTTATCAAGATATTTCCTAATTTCCTTTGTGATTTCTTCTTTGATCTGTTGATTGCTATAGAGTATGTTCTTAAATTTTTGCATATTTGTGAGTTCTCCAGTTTCTTTCTGCTATTGGTTTCTGGTTTTCTTCCATTGTGATCAGGAAAGATACTTTGTATGAGTTCAGTCTTTCTAAATTTATTAAGGTTTGTTTTGTGGCCTAACCTAAGGTCTGTCCTGGAGACTCTCCCATGGGAAATGGAGAAAATGTTGCAAGATATTGCTGGTTCTGTGCATCTCTGTCAGGTCCAGTTAATCTGGGATAGGGTGAAGTCCTCTGTTTCTTCTCTGGCCTCCCACTTGGTTCTTCTACTATTAAAAATGGGACATTGAAGTCTCCCTTGTTAGGGCAGAGATGCTGTTTCTCCCCTCAATTCTGAAACTCTGATGTTAGGTGTGGATTTGTCTCAATTGTTGTATCTTCTTGAGGATTTAACTCTTTGTGGATATGTATTGTCCTTTTTTGTAATGGGTTTTGCATTTAATAGTCATGTTACTAGTACTTTTTATTTAAACATGTTCTTCATACTTTGTGTATGTAATTGTGCCCATTCAGTCCAATTCCAATGCCATCTGACATGTTTTGTTAAACTTCTATTAGTTCTTAAGTATGCACAGTTTTAATTGTATACTTTTTTGTGAGAATAGAATCCATGGCCTATACCTGTCAGGCATGTGTGTTGCCACTGAGTTAAATCCCCTCTCCCATTTCCAAATCCGTGTTTCATATTAGCAACTGTCAGATTTTTAAAAGCTAACATCTGGTCACTAATACTCAATTTTGTGAATTCATAATGGTACATAAGGAGATGAATCAGGCTTAGAACATAAAACACCGATTGTAGAAATTATCCATTCCTCACTTACAACTTTCACATTTATCTGATTTAAGGATACATTTAATACCTCAAACTTAGCATGCTCAGACTTATAAAATAAAAACAATACAGAAGGAATTACCATAGACTTTTTTTTGCTTCTAATCCCCTAGTAGATAAATATTTGGAGCTTATAAAAAAGAGAACTTGTAAAGTAATACATTTTAGAATATGTAGATTAGACATTCTGCTTTAAGAAGCTCCTGAGTTACAATTGTTTGATGACTTAATCCTGATACAGCACTGTGCTCCAACCCAACAAATTTTCTGATACCCTGCAAGTGTGATGTTTAGGTTCCTGCCTCAAGTTTTTTTCTTGTATCTTTTCAGTTTTTCTAATGGTCTTCTTACTAGTCCTAGGCAGCTAGACTAGGTATGCTGCATGCAGGAGAGCTCAGGTTCTGTATAGATGGGGCCTAAGGAGTACCACAGCCTAGTCACACGAGGCCTAGGTTACTGACTGTCCAAAAGACATGGCTGTAGCAGAGGAGTGAGAAAGGGCCCTCGGACACTACAGCATACACACGTGCTGCTGCAGTTACTTTGTAGTGAGGGTATCCTGGTGCCAACTTGGGCCTAACTTCGCATAGGGTAGGAACCATTTAATTAGAAATATAGCCCAAAGTGAGCTTGCAAATCGTGGAATCCAGCCCAATGTGTGTCCTTTGGAGGGCATTACTACCTCGCATGAGAATCATGGAAACTTCCATGGTTTTTCAGACACTGATTTCATGGAGAAATTTGACAATCTCCAGGGTAAACTTCCTCATGTTCTCATTTGGGAGACTTGGTCGCCATCTGGAAAGAGACTGGGGAAGATGTCACAAGGCTTATTGAAGAAATTAACTTATGAATGTTGTAAATGAGAAGATCACTGGGTAGGAAGAGGGAACGACCATGGGTCTCATGCTCCCTTCTGCCTCTGATGTGTTGTCTTGAGAGCTTAGCACCTGGCCTCTCAGGCCTTTCCATAAAGATTTCATTGTTGATGATGTTGTCTATTTTATTTATTTAGACAAGCCAAAGATCTCAGGTCTCAGATGCCACAGTCTCCAATGTCTTTTGCTGTCTTCATTTTCTAAATATAAATCTTCACAAGCCAAGCATGATGCAAGAATCTTGCTGTTGGGGTTTCTTGCATTTGCTAGCAAAGTCCTTCCAGCTCCTGAGATAATATTTCTAAAATGATATCTCATCTCCTTGAATCCATGGAGCATCAGGAATAGGGCATGTTGGTGATGCTGCTGGCACAGCAGCCAGAAGAGTGTGCAGAATTCACAATCTTCTCCCAAGGGAGGGAGATAAATTCCACAATTATTGAAAGCTTCCCTAGTTTCCATTGTGGAAGCAGACATTCAGAGTTCTGCTAGATCTCCTTTGCTGCTTTCTGTTGATTAATCTTATATATGTATTGCTCCTCCACATCTCAGGCCCTCCAGCTCTGCTTCCATCCAACCCTTCTCATCTGTGCTAGACCCTGATCTTGACCATGCTCTTCATTGATGGCTTCAGGATTGACTCATAGATTTCTGCCCCCTTCTTCAACTTCTGTGACCAGATGACTGACATGATGGATTTAGTGTCTGTGTGGACAGCACATACCGTGACCTACTAAACTCCCTGGCCAGCTCCTGACTTAAGACTGCAGTGAAGTGGTACAATCCATGTAGCCCCTTAGAATGGCATTTCTCAGGGCTTCCAGAGCTCTGCCAGCTCCATGTTCACCATTCTGCAGCCTAGCTAACAAAACCAGTATGCAGTTTAGCTGACAAAACTCCTTAAGCTGTTTTTTTTTTGGGGGGGGGTTGGTTTTTTGGGGGGTTTTGGTGCCTGTTGACATCATTGAAAACCCCTTGCTATGTCCCCTGGCTTCCCAAAACAGCCTAGGACCTTGGAGCACCCCCATTGCTCACTCTCTAGGCAACATCTTTTCTTCATTGAGGCATTCACCTTGCAGATGGGAAACCTGGCATTAGTGCCCCTGCATGTGTCCTCTGCCTCTGCGTCAGGGTTACTGTGGCCTGTGGAAGAAACTACTTGGCTCATGAGCTGGAACTGCTAGAGATTAAACAGTCTCCAATCTCAGCTCAGCTCTCAACGCAAGTCCAATTCTCCCTCCTGTGATTCTGCTTAAATTCTTCTTCTCTTGTGTTATATTTCATTTAATTCAGACATTTATTGTTCTTTCTAAAATGACTGCTCCAGAGCCTTTGAAGGGAGGACTTGGAATCAGTGTAAGTATACTAAACTGGTACAAACTTCTTTGCAAACAGATCCCTCATATTTTAGGTACATTGCTGTAAAAAAAGAGTTGGAAAGTTTCAGTCAGCAGATTAATGTATTAAGTGCCCCAAACAGTTGCTTGAAGTTTGTAGCGGGTTTTCATCATTGATTGAAAATAAACCTTGAAACAAGTCTCTACAAAAGAAATTGAAGAAAGTAAATGGTGAGAACTTGGGAAGTGTATTTCAAAATGTGTATTTAACTTGATCTGTGGAAAGTGTGTTGGTGGAGGTCACTTCCCATAATAATGGAAGGATATTTAGAAGTTCAATCATATAATAGCGTACCATTTCAAGAAAACATTGAAAATAATTAAGAGGTGTCTTATTTATGTATTTGTTGCTGGGACTGAATACCAGATGTTGACAACTGAAGGGAAGAAAGATGCATTTTAACCCATAGATTCACAAGGTCTCACACAGTTCATTCACGGGCAGCTGGCAATGGTGGAAAGACGTGCTGGAAGTCTAGTTGTTCTCGTAGCATAGCAGACAGAAAGACCAGTGAAGCAGGAGGGAGGGGATGTCTGGAGAACAGAACTTCCTCGGGAGAAGCTATACAAATGTTTCTTCTTCTTTGCTTCACTTAGTTCAAGCTACCAGTTGTTTCCCCCCTCAAAACCAAGGATGGGTGCCTTTCCCTCACTTCCTGGCCCATAAGTCAACAACAAACACCTGAAAGCTCTGCCCTGAGAACCTCCCAATCTCAAGTATGTGCTATGAACTTAGTTGGTATTACAAGTAGAATATTTTTCAAGTTAAAAATATGATCAGTTGAGATGAATTAGAAGTATAGTTTTAAACTTAGTAATCATAAAATGAAGCTTTTTGTAGGATTATGGGCAATCTTGTGAAAATGTAATAAATCTATATTTAAAAAAGGATTTCTTCATGTATGGTTTTAAAAACAGATATAAATATAAAATGTGATTAAGCCATGAATTTTCCAGGGATCGTTACTCTGTTTGTTATTTTATGTTATTTAGATAATGGAAAGAAGTTAAACTTAACTTTTTTGCTTTAAAATGGATTTGTTTTAAAAAATGAATGTAAGTTTTAGTTTTTGGAAAAAAATTTATTTTTAGAAATAGTCATTGAATAAAATTATTTGTATAAACTTAACCAGTATGATGGAGCCAATTTAAATTGATAAATAAATATTTAAAAGGTTGCCTAATTTTATTAACATCAGTGGTTCCTTTCACTCTCAAAAATAAGACAATTGTGATAATACATTACACTGATTTTCTCTGGTACAATTTTTTTTTTTTTTTTTTTGCTTTGGTGATGCTAGGCCTTGTATATGCTACATAAATTCTACATTGCTGAGCTATATCCCCAGCCCTCAGATACTCTTTTTAACCATTTTTCATTTACATCTGTTCTTTTTCTAACTGTAAGTTCCTTGAAAACAGAATCACTGTTTTAATATTTTGAAGGCCTAGTATAATACCTAGCAGATAACAGGTCATAGTAAATGATTATTAGACAAATACATTTAGGAATCCAATTGTGTTTTTCTTTGGTAGAAGTCCCCAATGTAATTGAGTCTACTGATAGAGGTATCCGTTTGACACAATATCTCTCTTTTTATCACTCCACCAGTGGCCACTGATTCTGACTCCTTCTTTTTAAGCACCTGGATATGGTATTTTCAGTCAAAGTAGATACACCAGTACACCCTAAAAGTGATGGGGTTGTGTTGCTTGTGACACTTACTGCCTTTGAATCAAACAAGCTAAGTGATTATTAAGGACAGGGTACATTTTGCCTTTGAGAGAGTGAGATCCACAGTCCTGACCAGTGTACACACTGGGAACCCTCAGGCCTGTTTTTGCTGTTGCAACAAACCAGAGAGGCCTGTGTGGAGGACTCAGTGGTAGCTATGATAACTGGTGTAATAGTATATTAAGACGTCATTTATCTCCCTGGAAGAGAGGAATGTGCGGAGTTGGCAGAGGTGTTTGGTAGACTGGGGACATCTGATGGCATCTCTGTGTGGACAGGTGTGATGGGAAAGAAAAGACACCATGTTGGCTCAAATATTAGAAAAGTTGAGTATCGTATTTCGGAAGTTGTCCCAACCGAGGTATCTCCTGCTAGCTATTTTAAGTCATTAGCCCTTGATAAGAGTCACCAAAGGAGATAACTAAAGCTTTAATACATTTCTAGGTAGTGTGGAGAGTTGTTATTTTCCTTTTTTTTTTTCTTTGAGAGGAGGTCTTATTATGGTGTTATTTTGCCCACATTGGCCTTGAACTTTTGGTCTCCCTGCTTCAGCTGCCCAAGTAGCCAGGATTATAGGTTTGCACAGCTATGGCTAGGTAGAATAGAGAATTATTGATTCACATGTCTTAGTTCTGAAAAGCATGCAAAGTAGAAAAGTGTGCAATTATTTTAATTTTAAAATTAAAATAATTTTAAGTAAGTTACAATTTTTTAAAAATAACATCACTATATGAATAGAACAAATCCCTGCAGCTGCTGTATCTAAAGATGATATTATTATGGCTCTTAGGGAAAGATATATTGAACATCTCCATTTGTAACCTCATAGTGAAAAGAAAAATGTAAGAAAATATATTCAGAAGATGTTGGAGTTGAGCTCAAATATGTTTAGTCATTGTGCCATTTATTTATCTATTTTATATTAAAAACTCTAAAGGCTGGCAATATTGTATTCCTAAAGTAGGTTGCCTTTTACTGTATAAGGCAGGCAAGCATTTATTTTAGATGGTTAATATATAATATTCTAGTTAGAAACAGGAGCTAAGTTGCTGCCCACAGAGATTCCAGTAAGATCTGTAACTGAACAAATATTTTTCCATGCCCTCCAAAGGTTATGTAACAGTAGTCGCTAATAAACCTAGTGTACCTGGAAAGTGACCTCTGCATGTTGGAACTAGTTGGGAACATCCCATGTGCCTGAATTTTAGCATCTTTTACAAGGACTCGGTGCTAAATGATGGAGCTGCTCAACTCTGGAAGAGCCACCAAGTCTCAGTAATTAAGTGTGGTCAGATACCTACTTTCATGAGAGGTGAGGTACAGCTTATTTAACTGATAACAGATGACTTCAGGTCCATATAAAGAACTTAAGTTTTTCAACATGTGCTTCCAGAAATAGTTCTTCTGCTACTGAATTACACATATTTTTATTCAGAAAAGCTACCCTCGGCCTCCTCAGTGCTGATTCAGTGTCTTCCCTATTCTCAGTCACTGGGGTTTGATAGAAGGAGTGGATAGTGTTTTCCTGGAGAAACCAAGTTGTGGACGATTAAGGACTGGCCCACTCCCTGAGGTGGGTTGACTCTGGCTTTCAGAACATACAAGTGGACAGTAATAGGAAGTTCCAGCTCTTCAGGGAGTTTCTGCAGAAGATTAGGAGCCTTAGGTGAGACTGCCCTGGCTGCTTCAGCTTGCCCTTCAGGTACATCTTATTTTGTTTGTCATCTCCCAGCTACAGCTGCCCCTCTGTTTATGGCCGGAAGCCAGTGCATCTGCTGTGGAGCAGTAGGGCTCTGCTTTCATCCTAGAATATGAATTATTATTTATTGAAATAATGTATGCAAATTAATCACTAATGACTAATCTTTTCTTTTTCTTTCTCATTGATGAGCCCTATGTCCCTCATTAAGTGCTTTTCTTTTTTTGTCTTGTGGCACAAGGGATGGAACCCAGATAGCAGTGAGCTATCTTTAAATTTTGAGACAGGTCTTGCTGAATATTTCAGCAAAGAATTGGAGTTTTCTTGATCTGAATCTCAGTAGCAATAGCCAGGACATTGACGTGTGCAACTGCAATTTGGAAGAGATAAGTTTCTCAGGGCTAGTTTGCTTCCAGAGTTCTTTGATGCTCATTAGCCTGTCTGGAAGTTAATGTTATTTGCACATTGAAAACTTGTGATTTGTATCATATACACACTTGAAAGTATTGTATCTGAATGAGATTACTTTGTGTCTTAGTGACTTTTCTGTTGTTGAAACACAGTACCCAACATCCCCACCTTAAGGGAAAAGGATTTATTTTAGCTCACAGTTTCAGATCTCAGTCCATTCCTGGGCAGCTGGCAGTGGTGGAAGCACATGGCAGAGGCCCAGCAGGAGGAGAAGCTGTTCATGACTTGACAGACAGGAAGCCAAGTGAGCAAGAACAGAGCTAAGCGTATATCCTTCCAGGTCATGTGCCAGGGATCCACCCCTTCCAGGTCAAGCTCTAGTGTTCCTCCCCCTAAAATCAGGCCCCACTTCTTAACAGGACAGGTATTCCACAACATCCAACTACATGATGCTTTTTCCAGATTCAAACCCTTACACTTTGCATGTGTTGATAATGGGGTAACTGTAAAAGCATGGTACTAATGAATAAGCTCCCAGCTAACATTGGGCAGTGTGTACTCTTATGCACACCCTTATATGTGTAGAAGTGTGTGGAGAAATATATAGAAAACTATTACTGGTTCATTCTTAGAAGAAAATGGGATATTTGGAGTGGAGAAAAAAACCTTATTTTTTATGATATACCATTTTATACTACTTAAATTTCTGTCTAAAAAACATTTTTATCACATTAAAAAATTTTGAAGCAGCTTATTCTCAGAGTTTTCTGCTTCTTTGTAAAAATTTCTTCCCAGACCAGTATGAGTCTTCGATTCCCCCCAGCAGACTCAGATCTGTCACCCCAACCTCATCATTTTGCTGGCATAATCAGAGCCTAAATCTTCCTCTGTAAAGATGAGAGAGAGAGATACCTCAAGGTGTGTATAGTATCATGCTCTAAGTGGGAAGGGATTTGATGTGCACGTTTTAGATCAGATTCATTTTTAATATCAGCCTTCATACTGAGCCCTTAATGACTTGGGTCTTTAATTATCTCACTGAGCAATTTATGTTGATTGAAGACGAGCCATTCACGTGGATTTATTGATTGTGTGTTCAGAAATTTAAAAAAAGACATTACACAGTATGTTTTGACAAAGTGCCTTTTAACACAATGCCTACTGTGCTGTGCTTCAAAAAACTATGTGCCAGAAATATTTAAATTTCTTCTCTCTCTCTCTCTCTCTCACTCTTTCTCTCTCTCGACTTTTACACATGCAGTAGATTAAAGATGCTGCTGAATTTCCATTATCACTTTAACATATGATTGTGGAATCTGAGTTTATGAGCTCCTAATTTTGTTGTAATGTGAAACAGTTGATGGATGGTTGTGGGTGGTTCCTAAATCCTAAGTAGATTATATTCTGTCACGAAATCTAATCACTGAGTGAAACCCAGGGGGTGTATGTGTGTGTGTGCATGTGAGTGTGTGTCGGTTGAAGAGCTCCTGAGTCCAAATACATAGATGTTGCACTAGCACAAGAACCATCACTTGCCACAGCACAAGCCAGAGAACCACTGACTAAAATAAAAGGGAGTTTTTCCTCAGTTCTGGAGTTAAATAAAAATGAGAGATTACGGAGGTTGACAACAGAAATTTTCTTTCTCGTTGATGAACTCTATGGCCCTCATTAAGTGCTTTTCTTTTTTTGTCTTGTGGTACAAGGGAGGAACCCAGATAGCAGTGAGCTGTCTTTAAATTTTGAGACAGGTCTTGCTGAATATCTCAGGTTGGTCTCAGACTCGTAATCCTCCTGCCTCAGGCCTCTGAGTATGTGAGATTACAGGCACACGTTACATCTCCTGGCAGATTGTGCTTCATTGCCAGGAGTTGTGATGCAGATTCTCAAAAATTTCTTGGCTCATAGGCTCAAGAACAATATGTTTCCATTTCTGGGACTCTGAGCATTGCCATAAATACAACTGATTAATGACCTATATGTTCAGGTCTCTCCAGACTAAGAGTTAAAATTAGTTGGAAACAAATCATGTTTACCCTTAAGAAGTAGACATGACAGGAATGAAAGTGAAGGAAATACCAACTTAATTCAGGCTCTGCTTGCAAAGTAGTAATATTTTTATGTTGTCATTTTGCTTTGTAATATTGGATGATATGACTATGGCATGTCATTGCATTCTTCACAGCAGCCTTGAAGAGACTGGTCAGTTCCTGCTGTGACCTAAAGTTTGTCCTGACCCCCAGGTCGACAGGGTGGCTCCTGGTTAAGCCTATGTGGCTTAAGTGCCAAGGTTCCTTCGGGTGGGAATATCCCACCTTAGTGTCAGAGCATCTACAAAGAGGTCTCTACTTTCATCCTATAATATAAATTATTTATTGAAATAATACATACAAATCAGTCACTAATTACTAATCTTCTGTTAGCTTGTCAAAGAATGAGAAAGATTTTTTTAGGGAGAGGTCTTTGTTATTTTCAGTTTTTGGTACTGGGGATTGAACCCAGAGCCTTGAGCATGCCAGATGAGCTCTGTGCCATTGAGCTAAATACTCAGCCCAAGAAAGATTTAAAAGATTACTAGCATCTGCGTAGAGGTTAGAATTTTAATTTAATATATTTTTTCCTGCCCTATATGGAGAGGAAATTCTTAGTTCTTTAGCCCCACGAGGGAGATGGTGTTGTACAAATTCTGCAAGCGCCTAGAATTCTTCTAATATCGAAAACCCTCAGAGCTTCTGTTTACCACCCCCTGCCCCATGTTTCTGTAATGAGTTCCATTCTCTCTGATTATTTAGAAGGTTGTTTATGTCTCAAAGACAAGAAGCACTTGGTTCCCCACTTGGCAGCTTTGGAAGAGGGAAATAGTGTCCTGTCCCGTGTTACTGCTCTGTATGATTTGGACCATACAGAGAGAAGAGAGACTGTGGCCATGATACAGTTACCCGGGGTGACAGTATTTGTCATCTTAGGAGGTCTCCCCAGCAGCCAGCTTTTGTTCTCTCCTCCTGCCCACCTCCTCCCTTTTCACACAAAGCTTAATCTCTGTTAATACGCTGAGTGCATTGCTTTACTAAACCACACATGCTTATTCATTACCTCTTTATTCTTTTGGTAGCTGGATGTCACGCTAGACCTCCAAGGACCTTGTGCTTCTCCTTTCCCCCTTGGCCAAATCTAAACAGAGATTTTGTTTGAACAGTGCTCACCTAAAAACTCCATATAATAAGCAAAAGAGTTGATATTATGAATAGATTAGACTGAGAATGTAATAACACAATTTAAAATGCCTTTTGTGTTTCATTTATTATTAAGTGGTAGACAAATCAGGTTTGAGCTTGGTGAGTTTGTTTCTGTGGTTCGTTCAGACTTGGACTCACTATTTGAAGAGTTTATGTGACAAGGTATTAACACACAGAGAACTCCCTAATGGATGGAAGTCGGGTGCTGATGAGCATTTATGCTGCTTTATGATTTAGTTTTGAAGGTAACACTTTGATGATCTGAGTTTTATGTCCTGTGTATAACTAGTATTTGGTCTTCACAGGGACTTGTTCAATTCATTTGAGCTTTGCTCTGATCACATAGCTCCATAGCTATAGACTTAATGACACAGTGACACAGAGAACTCACAAAAATAAGGAATTGCTGCTCTTTCTTGAGTACTGCCTGTCCCCGCTATGGCTCCCTACTGACTCATTTGTTTTTTCAGTGTTTTTTTATTGAAGTTCACTCAAGTCACATGTTCTCCTGACAAGAGGTCAACACCATTGTTTGATCATGCAAAAAATAACACTTACGTGGCTGAACCCCTAATCTCTGAAACGACAAAAAGGGTATCCAGAAATTTCCCGGTCCTCGTACTCAAGTAATTATCAATAGTAAGACTGGTTTTTATGAGATGGTTGAAACAGAAGAGACAAAGGAGATGGCTGTTAATGGTTTTGATCTATAATGTCCCCCCAAAGTCTCATATGTTAGGAGGTGGGGCCTCCAAAGGTGGTGTGATCTGAGGGGTACCCTATTGGTCAGTAGGTGAATCCATCAATGAACCCATGGGTCCGTGTGCTGCTAGGAGGCAGGGCCTGTTTGGGGGAAGGGATTACTTGGGCTGCGTCTTTGTAGGGTATATCTTTTGCTCTGGATCTTCCCTGCCTCCCTCTGCTTGCTGCCTGCCGGAGTTAAATAACTTCCTTGTGCCAGGTCTTTTCACTGTGCTCTTTCTACCTGGGAGCCAGCCACTCCTGGACTGAGCCCTCTGGTCTCCTTTGAGCTGCAGATGTTAGGTATTTTGTCCCAGCAATAGGAAGGCTGAATAATACAGTGATTTTTTTTTCTCCCAGAAATTTGGTTTAGGCATGCAGTAACAGAGTATTAGGTGCAGATTTGAGGGCATTTCTAACAATCTGGACTGTCACCTGTGGAAGGGAAGGGATAAAAAGATAGGACAAGAGAGGTGAGAAATGTACCACATGTAATGTTTCTATTAATACCTACTGCATGTAACATGTATCCTGCAAATAAAGAAGAAGAGGAAGGTTTGCATAACCAACATCTATAGCCTGTCGATGTCAACAGCAAAGAAGGCAAGTGACGTTGATGGTTCCACAGCTGTGGGAATCACCTCTGGCCTTCCTGTCCAGCTCACTTTGGCTCTTACACGTGACATAGTGTAGTAGTGTCGCCTTTTATTCCAAAGAGCAATAACATGGACCTAGCAGCTTCTATATTGTTCATGATTTTCTAAAATAGTTTAGACAAAATGTTTGAACTATTTTTCTGTCACCAGAAGCTGTATTAATAAAGTACCTGTTTAACTTCACACAGCATCTTATTTTGCCTTCCTAGCTCGTTCTCTATTTTGATACAGCACTTGAGTTCAGCTATAAAACTAGCCACCTCAACATCTGGTATTAGTCTTCCTTTTTTTCTTTCTTTCTCTCTTTCTCTTTCTTTCTGTCTTTGAAACAGGGTCTTGCTCTGTAATCCAGGCTATTCCTGAACTTACTATGTCAGCCTAGGCTGACCTTAAACACATGACAGTCCGGCCTCAGCCTTCTCAGTTCTTGGATGACAGGTGTGCACCACCATGCCTGGCTTATGTGGTGCTGGGAAGTTGAACCCAGGGCCTTTCACTTGTTCATCAAGCACTTTAACTCTGAGGTAAGCCCCACCTCTTTCTTCTAATGGGGAAGACATAGGCTATTGTTATTAGTACTTGTTGAATTGTGTCTTATGTAATATTGATGCAAGACAAATAAGAGGAAAAAAAGAATTCATAAATAGCCCTCATCTTTTTACACACATACATAAGAACACACACACACGCACGCACAATTTGGTATATGTTAATGAAGATATTTCAGACCAGTATGGAAGATATACTGTTCAATAAATAGTGATGGTAGTTTGGGAAAATGTAGATCTCTGTGTTGCTTTTTATACAAAACAGACAATAAAATACTAAAAATCACAATACATTGTTTGTGATGTAAAGTTGATGAAGCCAATACAATAACTTATCTTTCTAAACATGGTTTAAACTCGGAACAATAAAGGACAATTTAGTACCTTTGGCTTCATGAAAATGAAAAATAAAGAATTTTTTATGACCAAAAAATAAGGAAAACAAAAATGTTGACAAAACATTTAACTGATCAGATGTTAATTTTTATGTGATATAAAGTATTCTTACAAATCAGCAAGAAAGATGCTAGTCACTTAAATAGAAAAACCCACAAGGGCATTAATAAGCAGTTCTCAGGAAAAGACATTCATTAATCCAATGTACATACATTGAGCATCTTCCTTGAATGAGTTGAGATGTCAGAAATGAAGAGCTGTGATGGTGAATCCCATCGTCAATTTGGTGAGGTTCTAGTGCCCAGTTGTTTAGTCAGACACATAGGAGATGTTGGTGTGAACATGTACTTTAAGTGTGATTAATATTAAATCTGTAGACTCACAGTAAAACAGACGATCCTCCATACTGTGGGTGTACATATCCAGTTAATCAAAGGCCTTAAGATCACAGTTCAAGCCCAGCTTGTATACCTTAGTAACTTTAGTGAGACCCTATCTCAAAGTTAAAAAAAAAAAAAAGAAGAATTTTTTGGGCCATAGCTCAGCAGTTAAAGGGCTTGCCTAAAAAGTGCAAAGCCTTGGGCTTAATTCCCCAGCACCTCATGATCCAGGTGTGGTGGCTCATGCCTATAATTCCAGTACTTGGTAGGATGAGGCGGGAGGATTGCCCTGAGTTCAAGGCTAGCCTAGGCTACAGAGAGAGACCCTGTCTCAAAAAAGTGTTTCTCTCTCTCTCTCTCTCTCTCTCTCTCTCTCTCTCTCTCTCTCTGTGTGTGTGTGTGTGTGTGTGTGTGTGTGTGTGTGTGTTTTAGATCTAGGATGTAGCTCAGTGTCAAAGCCCAGGGTTAGTCCCCAATACAGAAGAAGGTGGACTCAGTAGGAAATAAAAAAAGTGAACAAAGGCCTTCTCAAGGAAGAAGGAATTTTACCTCAAAACTGCAATCCAGAAACCCCACCTACTCTGCCAAATTCAGACTTAGGACAATGACATTAACTCTTATCTGATTTTCTGGTGTGCTGCCCTGTCCTGTAGGTCTTGGATTTGCCAGCTCTCCCAGTTGTATGAGCCAAGTTTTTAATTTAAATCTCTCTCAACAGAGAGAGAATTGATTCTTTTGGTCCTGTTTTCTGGATTCTGGAAAATGCTGACTAATACAGGAACCTACAGTGTGCAAAACAATTAACCAGTGCCTGAGTATCAAGAAAACTCCTGCTCTTAAAGTGTATCTCATATGCCAGTACTAATGTGACGGACAAAGAATACTTGAAATTTCCTTAGTTGTGTTCATCAGGGAAGGCTTCCCTGAAGAGGGGATGTTTATTAATAAATAAATGTAAATTAATAATAAATAACTTAAATCCCCAGTCCTCAGTTGTGGGTTGTATGTGTAACTTCCTCCTCAGGAGTAGAGGATGGAAAAAGGAAGAAAGGGGGAAAAAAGAGTACCTTTTAGTGGCAGAAACCTCACAGATACTGTCTCAGCCAGGTAATCAGGCTCAGTGTCTGTAGTGATAGTCCATGAGTGAAAGGATGTGCCCTTGATGTTAGATGGTAAGATTAGCGCTTTATCTCAATTGACTTCCACATCCAGTAACTCAAGACCTCAGTCTAATTAAGAAAAAAATGTTGGGCCATCCTAGGTGATGCCTGACCAGTGCTCCTCAAAACTGTCAAGGTTATCGCAGTCTGAGAAACTGTCACAACCAACAGGCGCCTAAGGAGATGTGGTAACTATGTGTGGTGTGGGATCTTCTATTAGAAAACACCAGTGTAAGATAACACAGGAGAAAGCGGGTGTGGGATGTGTGGAAATGCGCTGTACTAGCTTGGCAGGATTTTTATAAATATAAGCTTTTAAAGTTTATTTTAAAAAATAGACCCATAAAAATACGGATTTATAGAAACGAAGCCTCAAATATCATCATATGATAGTGTTATAATAGGTGCCCCCTTCATTTTCTTTTCTGTATATTTAATCTACATTTTAACACAATTGCCATGAATCAAAAAAACATCTCAAGTGTTGGGTTGGTGGAACTAAAGATATGACTTGTGTATTCTGGACTAACCCTCATTTCTTCAAATGTATTTATCTTCCTTAAGATGCTGGACAGCTAGCAATGTTTTGTATTTGAAAAAAGAGAAAGAGGTTTTAGAATGACTGTGTTGCTCAAGACTCATTCAGTACTCAAAAATTGTACTTCAAAACTCATAATCAAGGTGGGTAACACTGGCTTTTCATGTCTCTGGATTCCAGTTCCAAATCTCTTTCCATCTTTTTCCCCCGTGCCCTCTTGGATTATCTTTATTTTGGGCAGATTCTCCCAAACTGCCCTAGATTTACCCCCTCCTCCTGCAGAAAGTACATTTCTTTTCCTTTCGAAGTCCTGGTGCTCATTGACCTTGCCTGGTTGGCCCATGACTCAGGAGTTCTCTTCAAGCTCCTCCTCCTTGTAGCCAGCCTCACTCAAAGGTGATGGGTGGGTCTTCAGAAAAAATGAATGGGTGGATGGATTTTTGGCTGTGCAAACAGATAACCATTACCCCGCAAGCAGTGGACATAGAACTTACAGAAACAGCAGGAAAGGGGTGATTATTGGATTATCAAGGCTAATTAAATGGTGTTCATTGTATGGGTACCATGTCATTTCCCAGCCGGCCCAAGCTGTGGCCTCAGAGGCTTCTATCTTTTATATTCTGCTGTTTGGGCTTTTTCTGATTAAACAGGCAAGATATTAACTACTCTTCCACTTCACTGGTGAGTATTTTATTGTCCTAAGGCATGAGTCGGGGTGAGTTCTTTAGTGTCTGCATACCTGAAGTCCTTTAGCCTGTCTTTGGAATGCCCTGTCAGCTTTCCCAGCAAGGACAGAGCAGCTACCTTAGTAGAGTTGGTGGTGCTGTGGCTTCTTCTTTGGACAAGGGAACTGCCTTGAACTTGCCCAGCCTTTGCCAAGCAACTCTTCCTAGTGCTCAGCCTAACCCTTCTCCAGTGACTATATTAAGGCTCCATTTCCAACTGGATGGGGCCCTGATTTACTAGAATGGACCCTTAATCCAGGGTAGTGACAGCCACTTGATCCAGCCCTATCTAACCTGTCACCTTTCAAGACACTGACTTTGAAACCACTGGCCTGTGTGTTACTTGGCTGTAACAAAGTATCACAAAATTAGTAGCTTAAACCAACACAAACATCTTACAGTTTTAGAGGTGAGAAGTGGATCCTACTGTGCTCATGTCAGGTATCATCAGGGCTGTGTTCCTCTTAGAAGTGCCAAGAGGCAATCTATTGTCCTGCCATTTGTGGCCTCCTCCTTTGTCCTTAAACCCAGTACTGGAACAGCTTCAAACCTCTTTTTCTCTCTCTCATATCCTGCTCTCCTTTCTGTTCTGTCACCATACTTCTTGGCCCTTTTAAGGGTCTTTGTTATTATACTAGACCCATCTGGATAATCCAGACTAATTTCAAGATCCTTCACTTAGACATCTGCAAAGCTTTGTTACATAGTGCAGGTTGGGGGAATTAAACCTTGGACATCTTTGGGGACACATTATCCTGTTGCACTCAGTCTGTCCTCAGTTCTTTCCTGAAATAGGACAGTCAAGCCATGTGTCACAAGGATACACACAAGTGCCTATTGATCACCTGGACACCCTTTGTACTGTTCTGCTGTTATTACTGTGACCACAGTTAGATTACTCCTAATCAAAGTTATCCCTGGTTCCAAATAGTTCTGTGATATAATCTGTATACCCTTGTTGCCAATTTAAAAATAAAGAACTATTTTATCTTTTTTGAAAATGACCTATAAGAGAGTCATGTGGTGTTCAAGTGTTTCCCGGATTATTCAGGAATCATTCTGGGGTGGAAAATCTTAGAAATTGCTGCTTTAAAATTGTGCTAGGATGGTGATGGCTGAAGCTGTATTTGTGTACTCAGATTTTATATTCATGGTCAACAGTAATTGTCCTAATGAAATAAAATGTCATTCTCTGAAAGCTGTCATTTACAGACTGAACTCTACTTGTAATTCTTAATGTTCTTCTTTATTGTATTTGGAAACATAAGACTGTTCGAAAGAAGTAGTTCTAAAGAGTACATTTTAAATTCTTAACCTTCATAGGAAATTGAAATCTTTGAAGAAAAGAGATTGTGCAGATCTGTCCATTGTCTGTGAACCCACGTAGTTCAGGGTTGGAAACCTCTCCATCTTGGCTGTCTTGTTCAATATTCTAGGATATGTGTCTGCCTGGGTCCTCTCAGTGCACCAGAGAGTTCACAACTGAGCAGTTGCCTGCTGTCACATTGTATTACTTTTCTCTGACCTTAGAAAAAACTGATATTAAATTCAATATACTTTAACTTAAAAAAAAAGCCTGCCTTAAATTCAGTGGAAGATACACTCCAAAGCAGCATATATAATTCAGATTTCACCTAGAATTTAGAAGAACTTATGGTGTCACATTTGAGTGAAGTAACAGTGTAGACCTTACCTGAAATGTTTTGGACTAGAAGCGTGTCATATTTTGAATTTTTCAGAATGTGGAAACTTTGCATGTGCATAATAATATATCTGGGGGATGGTACCCAAGTCTTAACACGAAACTCATTTGTGTTTCATTTACACCTTCCAGCCTGGAGGTAACGCTACAGTGTTTTTAGTGTGCCTGCATTCTGACAGCAATTTGTGGCACAGGGTCAGATGTGGAATTTTCTACTTGTGTCATCATGTTGGTGCTCAAGAAACTGAGTTTTGGAGCATTTTAGATTTTGCTTTTTCAGGTTAAAAATCCTCGAACTATAATCATAAGACCTCTCAAAATGATTCTACCTGTTATATGTTCAAGAAACAAAGCTGGAACCAGTTTAGAATTTGTTTGTGAATTCTTTAGGGACCAGAACATTCCTCTAGTTTTAACCTCCTGGCTTAATGATTCTATTGCCAGTATAACAACCAAGAGTAAGAATGGGAAATTGGGTTGAGCTGCACCACTGTTGCTAATGTTTCGATCATGCAGAGATGTTTTTGTAAAAATCAAGGTCAAGTGTAGAAGACCCTTGGCACACGTGCTCTTCCTTCAGTTCTGCCCAAAGTGTGGGAGACTGTGTCTCTACACCTCTGCCCTGAGATTTGGCCAAGCGTAGCCCTGGATGTGAATGGGAGACTGTGGGCTGTGCATGTCTCATGGCCACACGGTGGGACAGGTCAGGAGAGCCCTGAGTTGTGCTTTCTGCAGGAAATGGTGCTTGTTGTTTCCAGCATTGTGTTACTGAGTACCACAAAGATCATTCAGTTTACTTGGCAAGCATAGCTTCTTTGACAGGAAAGCTTGTGTGGCCTTGGAATGGCTCTGTTTACTGAAATAGTGACACTAGTTGGGCCAAGTTTTCTAAAAATAGGGACTTTATGAATCCTACTTTGTTGTCAGACTTTCTACACTTTTTAAATCTGCCTCAGCTGAAGAAACATAATGCTTGTACAAGAGTTCAGCATGATGTTTGATGCAAAATAGTAGCTTGTGAAATTTTAAAATAATCTTATCCACTGATGCTCCTAGCTGTATAGTCATCATAGGGTTGTCAGATCACTGGAGTGATTTGCAAACACACACAAAAAAAAATACCAGGAAACTTGTGTAAAGTGTCTAATAAATTCTTTATAATGAACTGTTGTAATATGCTTGTTGTGAGTGCACTTCTGAACAGACTTCAGACTTCTAATCCAACAGGGGCAAGGATCTGAGGGTCATCCTGGCTCCTCCTGGCCAGCTGAATTCCCTTCTCTTTCAGTTCAATGTCATTTAAGGTCTGTGGCTGCTTAAGTGGCCCATCTGTAATGACCATCCTGTGGTACCTGCTTCAAAATGTTTCTTCAATATCCGTCTTCCAGTGACCTTCACATGTTCCCTGGCACTCACTCAGGAGCCAGTTGTTAATTAAGGCATTGCTGTATCTCTCCAAACATACCCGAATGCTCTTGGAAGGGGAATTTGTACTTCATTTCTTGGAGAGTGGATGAATTCCAAATCGGAGTGGATCATCAAGAGACACCTATTTTCCCCCATAGGCTTTCCGTCTAGGGACCGGCTGGGGGTCTAGTCTTCTAAACAAAAGAGGCAGGCAGAGTCCTCTAAATCCTGCACGAGGTACAGATGTCAAGCTGAAGGGGAAGGTGCCAAGGAGGGGATTAAATGGGGGTGTTTTGAAGACACTCTCAAAGAAAGTGCACATCATCCTCCCACACTCGTCCAGAACTCCTTTCTGTGACTGCTTTTAGGTACACGGGGGTGCGAGGGGGCAGTAATGGGAGCCCGGCTGGGCGGCTGTGTTCCAGAAACAGTTCCCTCTTCCCTGTTCCGTGAGAGGGGAGCCTGTGTCCTTCGTGGACATCCTGCCAGCCCTGTGCTCTGCAGGAAATGCTGTAGACATGACAGTGTGTACGAGTGGAGGTGGACATGGAAGAAATGGGGTTGTGGGCAACCTTCCTATTGAGTTGTCCTCGTGTTCCAGCTAAACTCCTATTAAATGGGCTGTTTCTTGAAGGTGTGGGTGCCTCTGACAGCCAGCACACTGAGGACAGGGCACAGGGTGATGTGGTTTTTTGTTTGCTGATGCGTTCTCTCTGTCCCACCCACCCCCCCCTTCCACCCTCCGGTTTTGGGACAGCGCTGGAGGTTCAACTCAGGACATCACATATGCTAGGAAGGTGCGCTATCCCTGAGCTAGACCTCACCCCTTCAGCGGTCACTCAGTAAGTACAACCTCAACAAGCATCAGTGTGCAAATGCCAGGGTCCAGACAAAAGTTGTAGTTTATCATGCACATGGTAGGTAGGCTAAGTAGCAGGCATTTTACAGATTTTATCTCATTTTGTTTCCAAATCCCTGTTCCAAGCTATATTTATTACTACAATCCCAGTTTCACAGATGAGCTTTCTACCCCGGGCACATGTCTTGGCTACAGCCTGTGGGCAGCAGAGCTTGGATCCGAGAGGACTGAAGCAGATGGGTGGCCCTTAGGAGGAGAATGAGAAGTTGTACCCTGGTGCTTCCCGAGGACTTCCCACAGGCGGAAGCGCATCAGGACTAAGCATTACCTTAGACCAGGGAGCATCACTCCTCTTAGTGACGCAAGGAATGGGACCAATGCAGATTTCGTCACCTTGCTTTACACACAGAGAAACTGAGGCTTAGTAAATTGATGACAGGTCCAGGTTTACATAGTAAGTTAGAATTTTTTCAGCAGAAGCTTCCCTGACATTGAGGGTTCCTTGTAGGTGGTCACCATGAAGAAGGCAACTACTTGTCAAATAAACCTGAGGTTTTCCTGGTTTAGCGTTCTTTAAAAAATAAACCTAATTCTTCAAGTAGCTGGATAATAAGCAATTTCTTTACTATTAATGCCTCAGTCTCTCCAAAACTTACCACCAATGCGGTGCTTGCATACTTATTCAAGTCCACAGGAAGGCTTAGTGGCACTTTGCTGCTGCCTGAGATGTTGCCAGCTGCTGGTCAGCCTTAGAGTAGCCACCAGGGAAGCCACTAGAATGATGGATTAAGAGATTCGAATCCTTCAGTTGTCCTCGCTCCTGGAGAGTTAAGTCTGCTGATGATACTGTAAGGTGAGGCCCTTCTGCAGCACTAACCACTACATGCCACATATTTCTTGGCCTTTCATGCGCTGCCCAGGTACTGTGAAAGACACATCGGAGTTCAATAATGAAGTGAAAAGCTGTCAGCAGGTCAGCTCTCCTAGTATTCAGAGGTACAGGTCCTATAGAGGAGCCATGCAAGGCTGCATGCTTTACTCACAGTCCAT
Source organism: Ctenodactylus gundi (assembly GCA_004027205.1). Classification (NCBI taxonomy): domain Eukaryota; kingdom Metazoa; phylum Chordata; class Mammalia; order Rodentia; family Ctenodactylidae; genus Ctenodactylus; species Ctenodactylus gundi. The sequence goes on from PVKB01001225.1 coordinate 293,341, forward strand.
GGCAAGCCCCAAGGTAACCAGTGGTGCAGTGTGAATTATTCCTGTGCGTCTGTGTGTGTGTGTGTGTGTGTTGGGGATGTGCTATTCAACTGACCTTCCAGTTACAAATATTAGTTCTTGACTGCATGTATGTCCTTAGCTGGAGAGTATTCATCCTGTCCTTTTCAAGCTTTTAAATAAAATTTAAAGGAGACTCGGCATTAGAGCACAGTTAACAAAACACGTTGTTTGTGTCAAACCTCTCGCTGTTACTGGTATTCAAGGAAACATAGTTTATTATCATCAGCAGTCCCTTCGTTATTGCTGGAATATACACACAAGTTCACTGCAATGGTTGCAGTGATAACTTAGTTGTGTATGAGGTTGTGAGTGAAAACAGCAAGGGACAAGTGAACACGTGGGTCTTAGCTCTTGCTGGTCCTCCCAGAAAATGCCACATTTTCAAGTCTTGTATTTTCTTTATCTTAAGAGGTTTTTTTTATTCCCCCAAGAACAATCCATCAAATATTGAGAACCACGTAAAGCATATATTCTGGATGATTGGCAGCTCAGAAAGTGACAACTGGCAATAAAATGGGTTTTGTAACGCTGTGAGTGAGGCGGGGGCGGTGGTGAGGTGTCTAGGTGATGGAGCATTGTTCCCACCCTTCCCTTAGAATGTTGGGGAACAATCATTTTGCGCGTCTCTCATGGAAAGTGTTTCCTGCTGTATGATGCAAGTTAAAAATAACTTTTTTCTTGTTCTAGGCTCTTTTGCAGCGGCTGTGTTGGTAATAGTGTTGGTTCTACAAACATGAAATACAACTTGGTAAAAGTTAATATAGTCAAACTACAGAGGCAGTGGATACGTTGTCTCCCAGAGTCCAGTATTTCTGCGTAGTAGAGATCAGGTGTTAAGTCAGCTCATACAAGCAGATCCTGATTACTGGGGTTTGAACTGTAGGGTAAAGTTCCTTCCGACCTAAGTCTTGACCCACAGTTGAATACCAACATCAGCTCAGTGGCTTATGACATCTTTAACATGTGAGAAAAAAACAAGCCCAATGGTGTGAGCCTGTAATTCCATCTATCTGGGAAGCTGAGACAGGATTATAACTCTAAAGCCAGGCGGACTTAGTGACTTAGGGGCAGCCTCTCTCAAATTCAGAAAGAAAAATGGGCTGGCAGTGGAGCTCATTGTGAAGACTCTGAGCTCAATCCTCAATACCAAAAAAAAGGACAGAAAAAAAAAAGACAGGTATGGTGCCACATGCCTATAATCTCGGCACTTGGGGAGGTTAAGGAAGGAAGATTACAATTCCAAGCCTTGCCTGGGCAACATAACAGGATTTTATCTCAGAATAAATGTTAGAGAAGGCTAGGAACATAGCCCAGTGGGAGCGCCTTGGGTTCGAGCTCCTGTACCAAAAAAAAAAAAAAAAAAAAAGTTGAACAATTTAAAAAAATAAGAATGTGCCGTCATAGGAAAGTGATAAAAGTTTTCATTCATGCAATATTTGTTACATGGACATACGCGTGTATATGCTCTACATTGTTTAGGAAGATCAGCCTGGTCTGCGGTTGTATTTCTGCCCTTTCTGTGTGGTGACCTACTTGTATCCAAAGTTATTAAAGCTAGAACAAAGTACATTGCACGCAGCGAGGACTATGCCAGAGCTCCGTTCTTCAGCTTTCTTGTAAAGGGCACAGGCTCCTTTTCAGTCTCATCAAAGTAGAACGGGCTGTGCTGCTCCAAGAAGAGGCAGTATCTCAACCGAATGCGAAGGAACAAAGCCACTTTAATTAGTAGCATAACTAGATTAACTAAAAGTAATGCTCTCTAGAACTTCTTGGCTTCATGATTTCAGCAATAATGAGAATCTTTATTAAATGCAGTATAATACTATAGCAACCTTATTGAGCACTTAGTTAAAAATCATTTAATTTTTATCACTTTAGGGAAATAACAGTATTGTTTTGAGATTGATGATGCAACATTGTAAAGATAAGATATGTGAAAAGATTGAGCTTCCATTGATCTTTTCACTTACTGTTTGTTATAAGCAAATTTGGGCCCCAGCTCTGTACTACAATCTTGGGACACCAAGGTGGTACCTTGGCCGTTGGTGCAGAGGCACAAACAGATGTGTAGATACACAGTGTCTATTAAGGATGTGTTAGTCTACTTTCTATCACTATAGCAAAACACCTGAGATCCTTATATAGAGATGTGGCTTTTTTGGGCCATGGTTTAACATCCAGTTTGTGTTGTATAGACCCATTGCATTTAGGCTTCCGGTAGGGGTGCCAGCTGGCAAAGGATGGGAGCGTGTGGCAGAAGAGACAGCTCAACTGATGACCTAGAAGTGGGACCACTCACGTGGTTGCCTAGAGGAGCAGGCTGGGGAGGGGCACCCAACCTCAGGAATTCCTAGTAGTTTTCTCTCACTAAAGTATCCCCGGACCCCCAGTAGTGCCACCACGGGACCTGGGCCTCTGGGGAACCCTAACAGCCAAATTCTAGCAGAGTATGACTGGAGTACAAAAAGTATCCAGGGTTACATGGAATTTTAATGGAAATTGTGTTAATTATACAATTAGGGAAGTTGTTACCTGTCAACACCTGACAGGCAAATAAGAATTTTTCCAACTGGAGAAAGGGAGGGGTTAGAAATGGGGTAGGGGACTTTTCCTGACTGCAAAATATAGTCTGGAATTCACTTTATTTAATCAACAGTTGATGTGTTTTAAGTGTCCATTGTTTCTTTCTCTTAAGTTTAGTAAAAAAAAAAAAAAAAAAAAAAAGCAGTAGCTATCAAGGGTACCATTTAGTTGAGGCCTAGATAATTGAGGGTTTTTTTTTTTGATAACTTCAGTGTATCAGAAAGCAACATTATAATAACATATTTCTATTTTAACATTAATTTTTTTGTTTAATGTTTTGGCTGAGATGGCATTTGACCTGTGAAATTTTGATTTTGGGTTGCAACTCACCAATTCAGTTTTGGCCTCTCGTAGCAATTAGAATTGAAAGTGCTTAAGTTAAAAAGGAGAAGAGAGGTGATGGGTCACACGAAGCCTCAGTGGCCGGGCACGTGGCCAGTGTCTATAGAGACAGGACAGGAAACATCTGCTAAGGGCTCTCATAAAGCAGACGTGGAATGCTTGTGGAGAGGTGTTGCGACCAGTGTTGTGAGAATTCCAGAACACAGAGGGCAAAGGCCAACACGATTTATTCAGCACTACAGTTTCCTATCCTGACCTCTCTGGAGTTTGCCATACTTGGAATATGATGGCACTAATATGAATGGCTGAGGAAGCGTGACACAGCACACAAAGCTTACTTTTTTTCCCTTCTTGCGACAGATTAAATCGAGGAGCTACCTTGGAGCTACATCCCAGCCTCTTTTTCTTATTTTTCATTTTGAAATAGTGTCTTGCTGAGTTGCCTATTCTGGGCTGGAATTTGCAATTGTCCTGCCTCAGGCTCCCAAGTAGCTGGGATTACAGACATGCACCACCTCACCTGGCAAAAGAGAGAGTGTCTGAGCTTAAAATTTGGAGAGCTGTAAAACCAGCCCTAAAGGTACTCTCTTCACACCATTTCTGGTGAGGATTCCTTAGGATTTCCATATGTTTAGCACAGATTTCTGAGCCAGAGGAGGTCATCACTAAATGGATTTTCTCTTCTTCACCTCTAGTCCCATGTGTAATCCTGTGATACTCTTTGAAGAGGAATTATCAAGGTGAAATAATTGCTACAATATCTGCAGTGCACCATATTGAATTTAACTTTCTCTCTCGCAAAGTCAGAATACATTTCTACAACACAGTAAATTTTAGTGGCTGAAATAGTGCAATCATTTTAGCTCTGAACTTAATGGCCTACGAAGGGATTTTAGGTGTGTGCAGCTTGGATTATGATACAGGGAGACTCGAGTTGGCATGGCACTCCTGGCTTATGCCTAAAGGTTCTTAAGTTCTAGTGGTGTGTGCATTCATATACTGTTTGTGAAGGATGCAGATTTCAAGTAGTGGTGTTGGGGAGCAGGTAAGAAAGAGGACCATGCAACAGGGCACTCTGAAAGCCACAGAAGAAGTAACAAATTTGTTCCATGTGTCTGATTGCCGTCTTCCTAGCCAACCTCTGATCCCAGCTGGGACTCTACTTGAAATGATAAAATTATACTCAAGGTAGCATCCAGTCATGTTATTTTCTTTTGTCCAAACTTATAATCTTCTTTTGCTCTTTGTTTCTATAATCTTCAGACGAGCTCAGTAAAAGTGTTGATCTTTTTCTTTGCCTGTAATTTAAAATAATTCATGTGTCCCTAATCCTCTTTAATAGCCCCAGTTTCTTAGAATCATTTCACAGATACTATCCAAGAAAAGGTAAACATCACAGTGTTGTAGATGGGTGGGGTGTTTACTTCTTTTCATGTTGAGATATTTAATTAGTGGTTTTATGGGTAATATAATGTTCCTAATCTAAGATATCATTGGGGTGTTAAATATATAAGACTTGTTTGATGTAGTGGAACTTGTTTTGTTTTGTTGTTTGTCTTAATGTGCTGGGGATCAAATTCAGAGTCTTATCTATACTGGGCAAGCACTCTACAGCTGACCACATTCCCAGTCCCTGTAGCTTCTTTCAGATGACCCCAATTGTCTTGAGGTTCTTAGTTCAGAAAGTAAAAGGCTGAGCTGAAATCTGTATTGTCCCTTTCAAAGTTAATTTTCTTCACCTCCTTTTTATCCCTGTAGGAGATTCTTAAGTGATACTAATCCACAAATATTTTGCTTTAGGAAATATATTAGGCATGGACATCTGTATTCTACCTGCAGATACAGATTCTTCCAAAACTCCACATTGAACAGCTGAAATGATTTGAGCCTTGATGTCTCATTGGGGTGTTGCTGTGGGACAGCTGTGTCCAGTTGCATAAGGAGAAGTCCTTGGCCAGGGGCTCTGGGTTCTAGGAGCTCTTCAGAGTAAGGCCCTCTCTCCCTCCACTTAAATTTTGGAACAAACTGAGAACCCACAGACAGGTGGCAAGGAACGACTCCTGTCATGTAATCGAAATACTGCTGTATGAAATCCTAGAAAGTCCACCCAGGACAGGCCTTCTCCTGTGGCCTTGCCAGTCGTCTCCAATGGCCTCTAAAGTAGAGGCTTTCACCTAGACCATTGAGTCACTTCCAGAGGTCACTTGGAGCATTGCCATTTGGGAAGATGATGACCTAGTGAGAAACCCTGGACAATGATTAATTTAGAAACATTTGCAATTCTTAGCAATTGTCCAAAATCCTATGCAGTCTGAAGATAAGGACTGAATTTAGGGAAATCTCTCTTTCTCTTTCTCTTTCTCTCTCTCTGATACTTGAGTTTGAACCCAAAGCCTTTGCATTGAACTATATCCCAAGCCTGTTTATTATTATTTAAATTGTGGGACAGGGCCTTCCTAAGTTGCCCAGGCTGGGTTTGAACTCACAGTCCTCTTCTTCAGCCTCCCAGAGTTCTGAGATTATAGACCTAAGCCACCAGGCTCGGCAGAAAAGTCACTTAAAACTGGTGGTGACTTCTTGAGCCACTTCCGTGGCATCTAAGCTCAGGTGTCCACTGCTGTAAGGTACTTGCCTGGTCTTGCACATGTGTCATAAAAATCAAAAGAAGTAATGGAAGTGCCATGCTTTATTGTGTAAAACAACACCGGCATGTGTCAGGTCATCAAGCACTGGAGTGCCCTGTGTCTAAAGCAATGATAAAACGGCAACCTAAGATGAAACAGGGAAGGAAATTCCAAAGGCTGCCGTGATGTGGTGACTGAGATGAGGCTGGCTGTCAGCAGTGCTGCAGAAGGGAAGACACTTGATCCATGGCACAGCTTGGAGATTTGAAGTGTACCAGGATTCCAGTCTGGGTCTTGAGATCTGTATATCATTAGAAGATATGGAAGCAGAAGGAGCCTGGCAAGGGGAGAGCCTGGAGGAGTTCCTGAGGTGGTGCTGGAAGCTTGCCTGACTTGGAGGTGGGGCGGGGGTGGGGGGAGTGGAGAGCAGAGAACTGGGAGCCTTGTGCGGAGGAGCTGGCACCTCTCTCAGCAGCAGCATCCTCAGAGCATTGCCAGGAAAGCTGGCTTCGTGCTCAGAGCTGCAACTGTGGCAGGGGAGGGGAGGACAGGGGCTGTGGAAGAAAGGCAGCCCCAGTCCTGGCTTCAGACATCTCTGCTCACCGTGAGACCTTCCCCGGGGTGAGTCACCCCATCTGGGGGTGGGTGACAACCTGACTGAGGAGGCTCTGGGAAAGCCCACGCGGAGCCTAGAGCTACCACGATTATATAAATGGAAAGTTAAAAAAAAAAGATGTTGAAGGTTGTAAAGATGAAATATATTGTAGCTGAGAAGATTCTTGGCTGAAAAAATGTGAGGAATGTTAAGGCTGTTGTTGAAGGAAATCTCCCCCTCCCTTGAAGAAGGGAGACATGGAGCCTGCAGCTCCTTGGGGACCATCTGTCCCCCACCCCCTTTCACATTGTTGAAACAAACGTGCAAATGGAAGGAAAAATTTTATAGTGCAATTAGTCTGAGGAAGGAAATCAAAATAGAAAGAACACATAAATATGGCATAGGCCCTGTAATCTCAGCATTCCAAGAGGTTGAGGCAGGAAGATTGCTGTTTGAGCCTAGTCTAGGCAGCTTAGCAAACCCTGTCTTAAAATCAAAACCCAAAACATGGACTGAGGGTATAGCATAATAGGAAGGTCTTGAGTTTCTTTCCCAGCATTTAAAAAAATAAAATCAAATGCATTCTTAAATCTTAGGGAAATAAAAATATCTAGACTTTTGAGACTCATAGCCCAAAGCTGAGGGTCAGCTCTCTCAGAAATGGCAAGGAGCATTTTCAGAAGCACAAAAGGTTCTTAAGGACTGAGGTATGTAGAAGGGCAGGGAAAGGCCTGAGTGGTGTCATCCGTCACCAGGCGCCTTCCCTAGGAGTGACTGAGGGAGTCAGCATCTTCCCTGTTGGAATATCCATAAAGATAATTTGTTTCTCTAATGCCTTGGGAAGATAATAGAATTTATAATTTAGTCAGTTCCAAAATGTTTCTTCAAGGCTTTACCATTTAATTTAATTTATTTTATTTATGTTTGGGGGATATTGGATAGGAGAGGTTACCAAGGAAAGATTACTCTCAATAGGAACTAAAAGAAACAAAATTGAAGAAAGAATACTTAATGTTCAGCATTGTTTCTTGTGTGTTCCATTTACCACCATAATACTTACTGGTTTTTGGTGGTTAGTGGTGGTTGTTTTATGCCCTTTTCTTTTGCATTTGTCTTTGTTTCTACATTTGTTGTGTTTATATAGAAACTTCTTTAGGACACTTTTAAAACATGGAATAAGATGCCAGTCATCTATAGATAAGTGAAGGGAAATACTTAGGATATATCAGGAGTGTGACAAGAGCTCTTTTGAGTTTGCTCATTGATGAATCATTTTGAACGCAAATGTGATTTTACCATTTGAAAAATGCTGTACGGTGGCAGTTCTCACCCAGTGGTTGGGATTTTCATTTTCTGATCTGTTACCTGGCTTGTCATCAAGGCCAGCCCAGCCAATTGATGAGCTGCTGTGACCCCCCCCCCCCCCCCCCCGATATAACAGTGGACACTACTGCTCCTGGGTTTAATAATACCGGAAACACACAAGGTTCTGCATGTGATAGGCAGCGTCTTCCAGATTTTGAATTTACATGATCAGGTGTGTTTGTGGAGTCCTTTTATACTCCTAAGTTGCTTACCCTTCTCTGTTGTCCTCGCATAGAAATTTACAGCCTCTTCCCTCACTGCTCCCTCCTTTCCTCCCCTGAGATAGGCCAGGAAGTACCATTCTCATTTTAAAATCCTGAAAAACCAGTGCCAGAGAAATGTAAATTATTCAAAGCCTTCAGCTCCTGAGCTATTTAGCAAAGAAGACAAGTTTCCAATCCTTAGGTCTCTAGGTTCTTAATCAAGGCCTTAGGCCATTAGACCAGGCCAGGCAGCCTGCTGTTCTAGGACTTTAATTCACTCTCACTTTCTCCAGGGTCTAGGACAAAGAACAGTGCCTCACTGGGTTTCAGTATCTTATAAAAATCCAGCATGGCTCTAACAGTATTTCAGGTGCATCACAAAATGATCTCCTGCTTCCCTCCTTTCCTTTGTTAGTTCATTTATCTATTCCTTTTATCATTCTTTCTTTCCACACCTATTTATTACTGCCTTTGCCAACTACCATGGAAGATGATGAAGATTTAGAATGTGGAGAGAGCATCACTGCCCTTCCTGAAATCTGACAGGAAAAAAATTGGAATAAATGGTCACAGTGAAGGTCTGTCTTCTGGAGTGAGAAACATTGTACCTTCTGAAAGCCTTTGAGGGCAACTAACTCACTGTAAGAGCTCACTGAGCCATTTGGAATCCCTTGAGCGGGTTCTTTGCTGCCTTGGATTGCCAGTCACTGTGTTCAATTTAAGAGGTGGGCTAATTTGGGATCCTTCGCATTCATTCCGTGGAGGGGTCATCAATGACATAATCCTGACCTCAGGCTTATTGGTAGAGGTGTGTGTACACACTTTTTCTGCATAGACGTCGCAAGTGTGCGTAGTTCCTAGGATTGTGGGCTTTTCTGAGCACATGTCCAGTGTTGCCCAGAACGGTAATCTGCTAAAAGGCGCATAGGAAGATGAGAGTGCCATTTTTCATTCATAAGCTAAATACCCCTGGAAAGCAACTCCTCAGTGGCATGCAGTTGCTATTGTTTAGAAAAACACAGTTGTAGAGGTAGTTGTAGAAATCCTTATTCATCTTCCTGGGGTAACAGCACCACAGATTTATGGGTCTCTTATAGCCAGTATGTGGGGGAGGTGAGGTAAGAGATGTGGGGGATTAAACCCAGGACTTCAGGGATGCTAAGCTCACATTTCACCATGAAGCCACAAGCCCACTGCTCATAGCACTTGACTCCTGAGCAGTTCCTGCATTGGTTCCCTTTAAAGTCCTTAGATGTGCTGGGAGAGAGCAAGGAACCGAAGGAGGGAGGAGCCCAGCCCAGGCCTACTTCCACAAGAGCAGGTTCACATTTATTTATTTATTTATTTATTTATTTATTTATTTATTTATTTATTTATTTATTTTGCATCTTCTGAAACCATTGACATATACTGGCACTGTGCCATCTGTCACTTGTGGCTCCAGTCCCATTAGAGGAAGGGGGGGCGGAATGCCAGTGATGTTCAATGTAATGACAATGTAGAGACAGAAGTCCCATCTCCTGGGTAAAGCATCTTCCTGCCAGCACACCCAAGACAAATGAACGTGGAGGTCTCCTTGAATGGAAGAAAGAAAACCAGACGTCCCAACTTCTAGCTTGGTTTTATTCTGTATGAGCCTCTCTGAGACTGCATGGTCCTGTCTAGAGAAGGTTTCTGCAAATCACCATTGATCTAGCTAAAAAAAATGGAGAACCTTCAAATTCTGAAGTCATAGTTATCTTTTTAAAGAAAAGAACACTTGATGTCCTCAATGTAGGAGCTAGGCATTCTTTGGTTGATTATATCTTTGTTCTGAGGTTCGCCTCTGTGGCAGTTCTCCAGAACCATTTCTTCCCAGGTACACAGCTTGACTGTGTTTTCTAGTTAAATTTGCACCCAGATTCAGCCCTATGTCTACACTGGGGCCACTAGGATGTGAGTAGAAATGGCATGTACCACTTCTGGGCTTGGTTTATCAAAACCTGTCAGAATCCTATGTATAGCTTTTTCTGGAGAGGATTCCACTTTCTCTTGGAGAAGGTGGAGCACCCAGGAGAAAGGACAGCAGCTCCTTGAGTGAGTCCTGGGAGCACAATGATCATGAAGCCATGAGCCCAGTGTGAACGGGAAGCGCGTTGCTCTTGTGCTTAACCCATCATGCACTTTGGGGTTTGTGTGTTCCAACGACAGCATCGCCTAACTAATAGAGGTTGTCAGTATAATTAGAGAACAGGACCTTTAAGAAGCACTTGAAAATTCCTGGAGTGACATATATTCTTAACCTAAAGGTGCAAACTTTCCTTCATAGGTGATAATATGCAGACTGGTCCAACATCAGTGATCAGCTACTGGAAAGGTTAAATGAGGCCAGATTTGCAAAGACCTTCCTGCCCCAACCCCCATGAGTTCCTGGTATTAGTGTGGGTGCTGCTTAAAGCTTGCCATTAGGAGAATCAGACACCCACGTAGTTTAGAGCAGCAAAGCAGAGTAATTAATCAGGAGTCAGGCACCATAGGTCTGCATCCTGACTGCCACTGTGTGACTTTGAGCACTGTGCCTCGTTTTCTGTCTTTAAAATGTGATGATAATATGTTGTGAGAACTAAATTGTACACACACACACACATACACACACACACGCATGCATGCATGGTGGGATGGTGTGTCTTTGTTACTTATTGATGGGACAGAATGCCCAATATCCACAACTTAAGGGAGGAAATATTTATTTTAGCTCAGAAGGTCTCAGTTCATTTATGAGTGGCTGGCAATGGTGAAAACACATGGCAGAGCCAGAGCTGGAAGAAACTCTTCATACATCACAGATGGAAGCCAAGTCAGGGAGGAAGTGCAGAGCCTTCCAGGTCCTACCCCCCTGATCTGACCTTTCTGGGTCAAGCCTAAAGTTTTGCCTCTTCCAGCCAGACCCCACCTCCCAACAGCGTTCAAATACATGAGGCTCTGGGGGAGCAAACTATAGCAAGGTGTGATTGGGAAATTATTGTGAATGTTTTAATTTTTAAAATTTTTATTATAGTAGAAGACACATTGTCCTTAATCCCCTAAAAATACTTCTCCTTGCTTTGAACACACTTACCTCATTGTTTCTGAAGCACTTCTGAAAGTCCTTTTTAATGTCTTTAGTTTAGTGGCTGAGGCTGCCTTGATGTCTAGATCAATTAAAAACATTTACCTTTCATGGCCATTTTGACTTTGGAGAAGAGCCAAACGTCATATGGTCTCAGATCCAGTGAATAAGGTGGACCGGACGCACCATAATGACTTCACAAACCTGCCCTTCCACTGGATTGTGCTAGACAATAGCATTCACCTGTGAAGACAGTAATGCATTCTTCTAGAACTGTGTGGAAAAGTGGCAAGAACCATGCAACAAATATGTTCAAGGTGGGGGAGGAAATCTGCGTGGTTGGGAAGCTGAGGAAAGGCCAATGTGTCTTTTTCTTTAATAAATTTTTATATAAATATTCACCCTATATTTTGATCACTGAGAGAGAGAGAGAGAGAGAGAGAGAGAGAGAGAGAGAGAGAGAGAGAGTTTGCTTAGGACAGTATATGTCACACTTGTTTTCAAAAGAAAAGTAGTATTCATGACAAAGCAGTTCATAAACACTCAGATTCTTTAGTTTTCCCTCTTAGAACCCACAGTACATTTATGTACATAGATACAATGTCTGGGTCCAGGTGGAATGTTACGTATGCTTATAAATGACAATGTGAAGCCATCTCCACTGTAATACCTCAAGCACCCAGCAGAGGAAGAGCTTTTAAAGAGCAGCACCTCATCTCACCAAGACCAAAGAACTAACCCCTCAGCCCTGCCTCTCGTGTAGAAGGACATTGACATACACAACACCTACAGGAGTCATGTCCCCTCCATGTGCAGTGGGACCTCCGTGAACATCCCAGCACACAATCGGCAACACGGGTTTCTGTTGTTTTGACATTGGGTCATTCACAGTGAGTGTTTACATTGGCTTGTTTAGGTTGTAAAATAGATATTTTTTAGAAGAGTTGTGCTCTTATAGACATTGCTCCTCAGTCTCATGATGAAATCAGAATCCATGTCTTACATAAATCTGCTAGGTAGAACTCCCATCATGGGAACCTTCCCCCCCCCCTCTCACCTACTCCCCCCGCATCCTTGTATTATGTTCAGCTTAATAATCTTCCAGCCCTGTGATTCCTGGAACATTTGGTTTTTAGGATAAATGCAAAACAGAAACTGTTCTAGTCACAGAAGGTGATGGGGGCTTCTAAGTACTTTCTTCTGGGGAAATCGAGATCTTATTGTGGATAGCCATGTAGTCTTAGTGGACTGGAATGGGGCGCCACCTGCAGGGAGCAGAGAGAAAAGCACAGAGAGCTGCTCACGCCTACCTTACAGGAGAGGCACTTTGGAAGGAGAGGATACTAGGTCCTGACATGATTGCAGAGTCGTTCACAGCAGGATTCCTTGTAAGCTGGTGTGCATGAGAATGCACATTGTAAGCGCTCAGGCAGATTTCCTTTCAGCCTGCTTTTTGGAGTTCTCAGAATGTTTTACATTGTATTTTTATTTGAATTTTTCTGAGGGTGTATACCCAACCTTGTCCCCCAGGATATCTGCTGTGTGTCTGTACTGCTGGAAGAGATTTTCGTAGGAGTCAATTTTGTTCAAATTATATTTGCTTCCACAAGATGGGGCAAAGGTCATAACCTATCCTGCCCCTGGGAGGCAGAGTGCAATAGAAAATGGCCTTGGGCTGGAGTCTTCACATGTTCTGGCTTCTGTCCTTTCTGGCAGCTCTGAGTATCTGCTCCCCTGTATCCACCAACTCCTGCAGAGGTAGCCATGCTAATCCCGAACAAAGACAGCCCTGGCAGCGAGCGTGATCAAACATCAGTGGTCCAGCAAGCCATGAAAACAGGTTGATCCAAAATGAAGTTCTACCAAAATCTTGACGATGTCCCATAAAGATAATGCATTTCCCTGGGCAGACTTTGTCTCCAGTATCCCGGTGCTCTGCTGTCAGATCATGTACCTCCCAAGACTTTGTGTGGAAAACGTTCAGCAAACCTACCAGATATTCCTGTTAGCTTTGATTATTGCTGATTTGTAGGGCAGAGGCAGGTTTCCTTGCGGGGTTGTGCATTTGCCAGTGTGTGTCTACTGAGCATCTGTTACTGCACAGGAATGGAGCACATGCGGATACAGAAAATGTTCTTTAGAATTCTACTAAGAAGCCCAGAACACTCCCAGCCTCCTGCGCTGAAGCTTTCTTGAGCCAATAGGAGCTGATGTTTCTTGAAGCTTCATGCTGCAGGGTCATGGTGGCAGGTGCACAGATATTAAAATTTAGTTCAAGTCTAGAGTCCGTACAGGCAAGGGGTGTGCTGCACCAGGGAAGGCATACGCAGCAAGATACCACAAAGCCAGCCTCCAGAAGTGCTGGAGGAGGAACACAAGGAGAAGGAGAGGCCTTAGCTTGAGCTGCCATATCAGAGTTGCACAGCAAAATTCTGTCAGTAGTCGAAACAACAGGCAGTTACTTCTCACAGTTCTGGAGGCTAGAAGTCTAAGATCAAGGCGCTGGCCGATTCACTTCCTCGTTTTCAGGTGGTCTTATCACTAGGGCCTCATGGCGAAGTGGAGAGGGGGGCAGGAAAAGGAGTCTTATAAGCACCCTAATGCATCTTCGTGACAGCATCATAAGACCCATCCTCATTATATCATCAAACTCTTACTACCTCACAAAGTTCTCATCTCCTAATACCACCATGTTGGGGGTGAGTAGGGTTTCAACACGTGAATTTAGGAACAAGGAACACACTTAGTCTATTTCAGAAGAAAATTTGATATTCAGTGAGAGAAAAATATCTCCCCCCCCCCACACACACACACACACACACTTACCCTTGACATTGTTGTCATTCTGATGTCTAGGGAGCTCTCGCCTTCTCATGAAAGGAGGAAATGTCATCATGTGAAGACATGCCCTTCAGTATGACAGTGATTCTCTGGTCATTTCTGGGGGTGTTGTGCCTATTCAAGGTCCCCAGAGGGTTTCTGGAAATACATACCTTTCCAATAAGTGTGGCAGGGCCAGGCTCAATGATACATACCTGTAATTCCTGCTACTTGGGAAGCTGAAGCAGGAGGATTGCAAGATTAAGGCTGATCTGGACCACTTAGTGAGAGCCTTTTCAAAATAAAAATAAGTGGGAATTGTGGGAATTGGCTCAATTTTAGGGCATAGGGTTCACTTCCCAGTACTGCCAAAAGGAGGGCAGGTGAGCAAGTTTTAAGAGCTTATGGAAGGTTTTGTGTTGGCTTTGGAGTTTACGCAAGCGTCCTTCCTTCCAGAGGTTGGCCAGAGTGTGACATTTACTTAGCTTGCTCTCCAGAATTACAAGGTGCCCATTTGCTACCTGGCTTTTCACAGTAAGGTCATGTGGGGCCTGGAAATTGTGTGCCAGTGCAGCAGATATTTGTATCCCTGCTGCTTGTGGGTTAAAGTGAAAAACCAGGGAGGGAGCACATGCTTAGTTCCATGTCTGTGGGAGTCCAAGTAGGGAGAAAGAAAGGAAGGAAGCTTGGGCCATGGTTGCAAACATTATGAGAGAATTGAGTGAGACCTGAGAAAGGCCATCTGGCCACATGCCCAGGGCCCCCCAAAGACAGGCACATCTAAATGGATTACCTGTAGTTCATTGTAGAGTGCTTTGTTTTGTTTTTGGTCTGAACAGAGTCTCATTCATCAACAAATATAGAATGCTTGCTTTATTAATTTGTAACAAAATGGATGATTATCAAGTGAGTTCATGTTTGTCTAACAGCATAGTATGTTGTCCTTTTAGGAAAAAATACTTGAAAAGACAGAGTATAATCAGCTGATTGCTTGGATGGATAGAATCAGAGGAAAGAGGGTCTGGGGGAAGTTTCTGGCTGGTATCATCAATATGTAATAGATGGTCTGGAATCCAGAATACCACTGAAGGCACATCCCTGCCAGGGCTCATGGCCACACCCAGTGAGCTGGGAACTCCACCTTCTGTGATGGTGCTGGGAAGAACTGCTGACTTTGAGATGGCTGACCCCTTTCTGGGCTTCCCTTACCAACCCCACTGTAAACCCTCCCTCTCCCCACAGGTGTATTCTTTCTTTAGGATGTGACTCCAGGCAGCTGTGTCCCTTCACAAGGAAAGCTCCACTGTGCAGTCAAATAATATGCTGAACATATTTCTATCTCAGAAGTTTTAAAATATATTCCATTTGTATTAATAGATATGTAACAATAGATAGACAATTCTTGAGCTGTCCTATCTTTTAGGAAGGTTTTTATGACTTATTCCCAGAATTCCATTTAATTCTTACTTTTTTTCCTTCACAGTCAAATGTGAACAGTGGCCTTCTAGAGTCCCATATGCATCCAGTTGGCTACAGTTGCTTCACTTGATGAGTTCCATCTTGGTCTCATCCCAGTCCCACTAGTTTTTATGAATGATCTTAGGAAATGCCCCAACCAGTCAAACAATTGAGCAAACACTGCTCTGCAGACAAATACATCGTATGATTTATGCAGACTTCATTTTTGGCTAGAAATTATTGACCCAATACAAAGATCAGGTTGTTTGTGTGACGATCCAACTTGTGCAGACAAAAGGCATTAGCATCACATCACTTACCATAATCTGCTATGTTTTAAAAAGTTAAATGTACAAAAGTTAAGAGTGTTTGTATCTTCAAATAGATTATATTTGGACCTTGGAAAGATGACAATTTGCTTATTTAAATAAATTCAATAGATAGTTGTTGAGTACTCACGGTATGGCAGGCACTCTGCTAAGCATCTATTCCCACATTTTATGTATGGATTAAATGAAGCAAAACCCTTATTTTTTTCTTTGTGAATACTTTTTAAAAAATCATCCTGCTGAAGGAGTTTTTGAAAGTCTTTAGTGTAAGGATTCTTAGCCTTGATACTGTTGACATTTAGGGCTGGCTGGCTGTTTGCTCAGGATACTTTGTGTGTTGAACAGCACCTGTGACATCTACATGAAGATACCAGTAGTGCAGTGACTACCCACAAACAACTAAAGGTTTAAACTCTTAGAAATAGAACTTCTCTGTCAAAGCCATCCTGCCCAGTTAGTGCCAAGAAAACATGATCGCTACGCCAACTGAAACTACACAAGATAAAAACAAACCTTTGATGTGAGACCCTTTTATTCCTCCCAATGAGCCCTGACTCATCTTCTTAAAACATTAATGTGCGTAGACCTTCTTATCTCAAGCCAAAAGGCCATCTGTGAGGCTGAAGGCAAGAGTCTTGTCAGTTTGGAGCTTTAAACGTATAATTTTAGACCCAATGCAGGTGCTTCAGGAAGATTTACAGGGGTCTACATCATCTGGCAAAAGGCATTCCTTAGATAATCATATTTGCTGCCTAGACCCTTTGTCCATGTCTTCAAACCCTTATAAAGCCTCAGTTTTCCAACATGATGGCATACTTCCTCTCTTGGAAACACTCCACAGTCGCCCTTAACAATAGACACTGGCCTAAATCAACTCTTATCTTTACTCTTACTCTTTCTTGCCTGGATAAATTCCTTCTGTTGCCCACGTCATTAGTTCTCTGGATACTGTCTTATTTGGCAAGTAGCACCCCCAATCACAAAATAAAATATATGTCCAGCCAGGTCCCCTGGGGAGCAGGATGAAATAAATCATCAGTTAAGAACCATTGTGTCAGACCTGCCAAATTTTGTGACATTGCTTGGAAAATTAGTAATGGATCTACATACCATTTATCTGAGAGTTTTACTTTGTGCTAGTTTGCTTTCAAAGCCTTAGATCTGTGTGTGGAGATGGAAGGGCTTGGGGAAAGAGGTCACGCTCAGCTCATGAGAACTTGTCCCACTCGTATTTTGCACTCCTGTGTGTCACACTTCCTTTGCCTTTACAAAATGAAGACTATACCTAGGTAATGTTCTTTGGAACAGTCCAGCTGAACTAATGAGGGAGACAGAGGCATGCAACCGCGGGGCTGGGAAAATTGTGTGTTTTTAAAACCGAATTTATGGAAGTGAACTGGTGTTCTGGTCCAGTGCTTACTTAGGAGAGAGTATGCTGTGGTTCAAGTCTGGGTTAGACCACCATTATCAGCCACAGCCCAGATATCAGGACACTCTCTGAAGCAAGGGGAGAAGCAAAGAGTAGAGGAAGGAGGGGAGGGGCAGTCCCTTCCAGATGTCATCTCATCATCAGTGCATCTGGCTGTAGACGGCAGGACATGTCTTCACTGGAGACACACGGCTGTTTTCTCATTCTGAATGTATCGGTCAATATTAAAATCAAAATGGCATTAATTTAGAAATAGGCCAGTGATAACATACATTTCAAGGTCTTATACTGTGTTTGAACTATCGTTAAGGTGACAGTGTCATCTCTGAAGAATAGTCTTTGTATCATTTTAGAGTAAGTTGAAAGATCGCATTTTGATTTTCAACATTTATGCCAATTTTCTGGCACCTTCTTACAGCCATGTTACATTTTAACAGTGAACTATAAAGGAAATAATGAGGAGTTAACTGCTTGTTCTTCACAGTTGCCAGTGAAATCAGTATAATTAGGCTTTCATGAAAGGCCCTGGGTTTTCCTCATAAAAAAAATAATAATCATTATTCCAGGTAAAGCAGTCGGAGTAATGGAGCTGTTAGAAAAAAAAGGTGTTGAAATTTCACTATTAGTAGAACTACCTCACACTCAAGGCAGCTGTGTGACATTTGGAAGTGATTGTTCCTCCTTCCTAGTGACAGTAATAGGTGAACATTTTTCTCTGTCAGGAAAAAGGAAATATCTGTTTCAGACAAAGAAATATCACCATTTAAAGAAACAGACACTGTCCTGAAATGACATTGGCAATTGCAGTGTGACATGGTAGGCCTGAAAGAACCTATGTGGTATAAACAAGCTACTTTTATGAACAGGGCTCCAGAGTTGATGTTTTTCTTTTGGGTAGGATCTATCTTCCCCACCTCGCTGTACCAACTCTTTTGCAAAGTAGAGCAAAATCCAGAGCTAATCAAAACGGTATCTTTTCAGTGAACCCATAATTCATGGAATTTTTTTTTCTGGTTTGATTCCTAGTTCAAATTTTTTGAATTAACAGTCTCTTATTCTATGTGAAACATCTTAAAATCAAGTTCAGAATGCAACTTTTTAGTAACTCATAGACATTGTTTGGTTTATTTTTCAGAGAGAGAAAATAATATCCACTTACCCTTAAGTGTCATCACCCTTGATTGGCATTTGATTTTTTTTTTACAACATAAGAATGCTTATTTTTTTTCGGTGCTGCTTTGCCTTATGCCATTTACTTCAGTGATAGTGCCCAAAGGGTACAAATCTTGTGCCCAAGAGGATTTTAATTGGAAGGCACTCAAGCCACCAGATGGCTCCCTTTGGTTTTTAAATCTGCACTAAGGGGAAATAAATTTGGCTTTCTCTGAAAAAATTGCTTGAGTAAGTTTGAAAGGATGCCTTTAAAGCCCTGATGTGAGCAGGTCTTTGCAGGTTCAGCTGAACTGATAGGTTTAGAGATGTATGCTGGAGGATTTTGCTTCTTTGATAATGATACAAGATCCTTAAGATAATTTTACCACATGCATCATGATTTACCATTATTTTTTGGCTTTTCTTTTTATTTGTTTTATCAAAATCAAAATGTCTCATCCTTTGGTCTTTTTTTCTCCCTTCCTGTGTTTCTCTGCCAAGTACGCACACATCACTCACACCTCTTATCGCTGAGCTTCACCTCCCAAAGAAGGATCTGAGAGTTCTTAGCAAGATCACAACATTATGCAATATGCATCCCATTGGATTTAACATTCCCTGCGAAACTCTTTATTTCATATAGACCTTTTAGGTATTTTCGTATTTGCAAACTGTACCAAAACCCCCTAGGGTAGATTCATATCATCAAAAAGAAATAGAGGCTGAGCATTGGTGGCACAAGTCTACAGTCTCAGCACTGTGGGAGGCAAGAGGATTGTACGTCTGAGTCCAGTCTGTGTGATTTACTGATTTACTGACTCAAAAATTAAAAATGAAGAAAGAAAACAAAACCTAGAGACAGGGTGTAACAATTTGGGAATTTTGACCAAAGTTCCCTCAGTAGAGAGTCACTGTAAGACAACTGAGTTCCCATTGTTCCACAGCTGCAGTGCACTGGGTCTCAGCACTCACCCCAGCATCATGATGAAAAATGTCTTCATTATTTTCTCATTGTTAGGACAGAACACCTGGCATTCACAGCTTCATGGAGGAAAGATATATTTTGGCTCACAGTTTCATAGTTCATTCATCGGCAGGTAGCTGGAAATTGTACAGCTACACAGCAGGGCTGGAACCAGAGACAAAGATCCTCACAGCATGGCAGAATGGAGCCAAATCTGGAAGGAAAGGCAGAACCAGCACACACACCTCCAGGTCAAGGCCCAAGCATCACTTCTAGCCAGGCCCCACCTCCCAACAGTACGCATTATTCATGAGGCTTCTGGGTGACACTCCAGATTCAAAGCACAACAGATGTCTATAAGGAGCAGTTCACCTGGTGTCACTGGGACCATCAGGTATGAGGTATGAAGTAGGCTTTTGCCATAAGTCCTTCTTTCTTTTTAGGGTCATAACATTTTGTGCTGTCCTTTCCCAAAAACATGAACCTGCCAGTCTTAAATCCTCCCCCTTCAGTGAACAGGTTTTTGTTTTGTTTTGTTTTGTCTTGTTTTGTTTTATCTGGCAAGTACCCTATGGCTAGCCCTCTTTGGCAGTGGTAGGGACCAGACAGAAGTTGCTTGCTCCAGACGTTAGGTTCCAATCCTCTGGGAAATGTGGCTGTGAGGTCAGTATGGGAGAGCTTTGGAGCAGATCTCAAATTTTAGCACCCACGAGTATCACTTGGAGATCTTGCTAAATTTGAAGGTTTTGGGCTCCACCTGTAGAGATTTTGAGAATTGGATGTAGGTGGGAGAGAAGGCCATGAATTTGCACTTGGAGCAAGATCTCAGATAAGGGCTGATACAGGGGCATCCCTACAGCAGTGAGACCTTTGAGATCAAGCTTCTAATACTCAATTGTTGTCACCCCAAGGAGGAATATGACTTGGAGATGAGCAGCAGAGTCATGAGGAAGCCATTTACCTGTGAACTACACGTGATTTGTGTGACTCATAGTTTCAGTTAGGCTGTAAATTAACCCAGCCTGGTCCATCTGTGGAATTCCTAGCAAGCAAGAAAACTCTTGGATATTCCTGAGAAGAATAGAACATTGGAGAATCATACAGCACATGTTTCTCTGGATGTAGTGCCTCCTGTACATCTAGAGGGAGGGGACAGAGGTCATCAAGATAATCATTCAACAACACAGACCAGTAGAGCCTGATGTTGAGCTGGGGAGATGAGTCAAGTGATAAGGAATGACAAGACTGTGACCAGCATCCTCCAGCAAGTCCCTTCAAGGCATTCTTACCAATCTTTCATCCTAGCCATTGTTTGAGGGTAATGAGACCCAGAGGCGAGTCTCAGATAAGATGCCTGTTGACAAATTGTCTAATCTCAACTCAAGCAAACACAGCTTCATTGTCCCAGGCCAGAACTGGCACAAAGCCCCAGTTGTCTTCACAGACATTTGACAAGGAAATAGGAGATTTTTGATCCTTTTTTGAGAATGAAACTGCTGCAGAGATCTTTTTAGTGGCCCTGAGGAATCAAGGACTCATATCTATGGCTTTTCAACTCCACAGAAAGGCCAGTTGCTCTTGGCAGGTAATACTAAGAAGCCTATCATACATACTTATCATCCTTTGGTCTTTTCAGTCTGAAAATTAATTGCCCGCCAAGGTCATGCAGGAACCACATGAATACTTCTAAGAAATCAAAACCAGGCCACCTGTCTCCTGGAATTGATTAATTCATTCAACAGAGACCATTGACAAGGCTCCGTGTGAGGTGGCAGAACTGTTGGCTTGATCGAGGGGCTCCACTGTGTTTGACAAGATGAAAATATATGTACACACATGATTACAGACTGGTTAAGTTGCACCATGTGAACAGCAGACATTCAGGAGCCATACCCATTTCAGCCATGAAGCGTGAGTGTAGGAAGGGACGGCACTGGTGGGAGCCAGTAAGACAATGAGAAACTAGTGCTGTCGGAAAACAACATGCAGGTGAGCTGAGCCCGGAAGGATGACTTTGCAGGGTAGCCAAGATCTGTGAGGGGACTAACGTCCAAGAAAGCTCGGACATACGAAATAGCAGGACTTTCACCTCAGATCATTGTTTGTCCTAGTTTCTGTCGCATTTTAATCAATCAAGAATTTACCACAATAACTTTTCTCAAAGAACAGGTGTTCTTGATGAGAGTTTAGCAGTTGTAGTGGTAAACAAACAGAAAAGGACCTTGCACAACCCGAGCCCATTACTTATGGAGGAAAATTCACAATAACTGGAAAACAAGGTACTTCCAGAGGGGAGCCATTGGACCTATGCCAATGGGGAATGACTAGTGAGCAATCAAGGTTGGGTAGACCACAGACATGCACCTGTTAATGACAGTACTTCCAGAGGGGAGCCATTGGACCTATGCCAATGGGGAATGACTAGTGAGCAATCAAGGTTGGGTAGACCACAGACATGCACCTGTTAATGACAGCCCTGGACTCTAGCGGTCAGGCTTACCACCATAGATGTGTTGTCTGTCACAGGAGTTTCTGCAGGAGTGTCTGAACTCTGCCTCCCTGTTTTCTGAGTGTGGTGAGCTTTGTACCTGGAGGGCTCCCATATTCCAGGGTTCTGAGGATGGAGCAGGTAAAAAGCTGCCAAATAAAGTTACTGTCTCCTTCCAACAGAGAGGGGGAAACCTGGGAGAAGCCCAGAGCCAGACCTGCTGAGTGTGGGAAGAGCTGGGCAAAGTGAAAACTTTTCTGGTCACCAATTAGGAGAGGAAGGACTTTGGGGCAGAGTACATAACCGCCTTGGGAGGATTTGTTTCTATACTATCTCCTGGCAGAATGAGGGATGGTGTCCGTGTTTTCCTTAAAAATCTCAGCTGAGGCTACAGTGCTTGTGAGTACTTTTCAGTGTCTATTCTTTCCAGTACATTCTAAGAACGGTCTGAGTTCTGTGTCCAGATTGGAAGAAGGAATGATGGCATCTGACTGAGAGAAATCAGGACCTAAAAGTTCAGCGGAAGCAGCAGACATCTTGTTGTGTTATGTCCTAGTCCCTTTGGCTGTTCTAACAGAATGTCACAGTCTGCAGGCTTATAGACAATAGATATGTATTTCTCATAATTTTGGAGACTAGAAGCTGAAGATCAAGGCCCTAGCAGATTCTGTCCTGTGAGGACCAGCTCTCTGATTCCAAGATTCTCATCTTGTATCCTCAAGTGGAAGGAGGTGGAGCTAGTTCTCTGGAGTCTCTTTAATAAGGGCACTAATCCTATTCACATGTCTCCCCACCTTAATAAGCTAGTCACCCCTTTATGATGTCACCTTGGTTGGGGAGAGGTGGGTGTCACCATGTGAATTTGAAGGGAATATAGGTAGTCAGTTTATGGCACATTTTCAAAATGATCCTGAAGAGGTTTAAATGAGTACAAATTACGAAGTTATCTCCTACAAGTATTACAGATAAGGCCTTCAGTAACCCCATGTGTGACATGGGGAAATGATGCTTTGAGAAGTGATGAGGAATACTTAGCCAGGCACTTGCTACATGAGAGACAGTTGGCAAAAGTTGGCTTCCCTCTCAGTGGCCTACAAAGGGACTTGGACCAGGTGAACTGAGGGACCTTTACCATTTAAAATTGGTGAAACTATAGCATAAAAGCCCTGTTCTTATATAGTTTTTGGTATTATGGCAGGAACAAACAGCGTGTCACTCATGGCCCTTATCTCTGAAAAGCATGCAGTCTCTTAAAGGAACAAAGGTGAAAGATTAGAGAACAGTAAACGGGAGATTATTTAATAAAGAAGTGACAGTATTTGAGGTGGTAATTAGATCTAATAAGGCCCTTGGAGCAGATGGGAAGTTTGTGATAGAGGGTTTGAGTATAGATGGAGAACAGGTGACCGACCGTAGGGTCAGGAGAGAATGAGATGCTGAACACAGCATAGGGGCAAGAGTCACCAGAGGCCACAGCCTTCAGCTCTGTGTTGTAGGTCCACATATTTTTGATCAAAGCAACCTGTTAGTCATACTTTAATTTAGAATTCATGATTGTTTGGAAACAGATGGGCTACTTTGGAAAAAGAGAAATTTATTAGGTGTTTGAACAGCCGAAACAAAAAAATCGTAGAATTTTTGTTCTAAAAGGAAAAGGTGTTCTGCTGCTTCCATGTAACAGATGAGGTGCCTGCAGCCCAAAGTGATTAGGAGGCTCCTTAGCCTCATACAGCTTGGTTGATAACAGACTCAAAACTTAATGAAGCCTTAGTGTCATTTTCAGATTTTCTCAGCTCAGAAAGCAGAGGGTTGTCTGCTGTCTTAATGACTTCTTGTTGCTGAGACAGAATACCCAAAATCCACAGCGTTAAGGAGGAAATAGTTATTTTATCTCACAGTTGCACAAGATCACAGTCTTTTCATGGGTGGGTAGCTGGAAATGGTGGAACCACATGGCAAGGTCCAGAGCCGAAGACAGAGCTCTTCATGGCCTGGCAGTTGGGGAAGTCAAGGAGCAAGGGTGGAGCACATACCCTTCCAGGTCAAGTCCCAATATCGGCCTACCTCCAGCCAGGCCCCACCCCCTAAAAGGGCACAGTAGCTATAGGTACATGAGGCTTTGGGGGTCACTGCGGATCCAAACCACATCTACTTAAGGAAACAAACTATCAAAATATTACAGATGTGCCCATCACCTAAATTCATGCAGCAGCTGGATGAACATGCATCTTTTTCTGCTGTTTAAATTCATCAATAATCAACATGTTTATTAATAAAGGAAGACGTCTGTGTGGCAGAATAGTTGCAATATAAATTGAAACTTTTTTCATTGAAAGAGGGCTCCCCAGCTCCCAAAACTGCTGACCATTACTGGCCTTCGAAGGAAGAATGAAGCTCTGACCTCCCTCCCGTTAGCCCACTCCAGTTAGGTTCTGCTGCCACTGCTGACTGACAGGAGGCAGAGCTTCACTGTGCTCTCCTCCTGCTGCTAAGGCCGTCATCCAACCCTGCCTCCCTCCTCCATTCCCACCCAACGTTCCACCCTGGTCCTTGGGAGAATGAACTTCAACTAAACTGGTTCCTGGTGTCAAAAAGGTGGGGGACCACTACCTTAAAATATACTGTGTGTTATCATGTTTGTGTCCTTGCAGAAAGCTTTAAAGACCATTCACAGGGTTTTAAATGCATTTCTGGATTGGTATCTTTCTGTCTTTGGTTGTCTTTATTGTAAAAATACAATGAAGATGGCATCAGTACGTGAGTCTGTGTTCTGGGGCTTCCCAGGTCCCCGAGTGGATTCTGGATGACAGAGAGTGACAGTCTTTTCGCTTGGCGGTTTTCGCCTCCGTGTCTTCCTCAGTTGCTCTAGACTTATTGCAGCTGTAATTCAATCTTCAATTTGAGAAGGGAATGTAGTTGCTGGACAAAAATAAAACCTTGTAAATCCATTTTAAGGAAGGCAAGTGACTGCCTTTCTGTTGTCATAGACACATGAGTAGCCCTTGTATTTAAAGGCTATATAGGGAAGCATTAGCCCTTCAAAGGTCTTGATTCCAGGCATCCGACTGCCTGGATTGACTTGTAGGGAAGGGCTTGGTAGGCCTTGCTACTAAACCTGCCCAGACCAATTCACTTCTCTAGACTCTCACTGGAGTCTAACTTGGTAACAGAATTCGAGAAATCTGTGCCCCAGCTTCTCCAACTTGGAATGTTGGGCAAGGGTACTTTTCTTTCATTACAACCCTTTCAGTAACTTAAACTGCATGAGTAACCAGGTGCACTTGTTCAGTATTTTGCAGCGGGAGTCACAGTTGCTTCGTGCTTCTCTTCAGCAGTGTGGACTGAGGAAAATAGGGGAAGCGCTCAGCACCAAAGTCCTGTGTGCGAGATCAGCCTGCAGAGCTCTGCTATGGCTCAGGCCACACTGAGACAGGTATCAGTAAGAGAACACAGGCAGAAGTGCATTAGTGTGTTTCTATGTATAAATGTATTCTTAGGTCCTTTGCATGTGACTTAAAAACAGGGAACTTGCTTCCTTAAACAAAAGGGAGTACAAGTAGTAATTTTAAAGACAGTAGTAACATGTAGCCTCAGCATAGATCTTAATCCAAACATGATTTTTTTTGAAGGACTATTTAGGCAGAACGGTTAGCCATCAGATAGTATTTAACAACTCACTTAAAAGTCCCAAATACCCAGTGGGGTTGTCAATTAGTATTTTATTTCTTCAACACTTACCTAGTCTTACCTTGGAACCTAGCAGGTAAGAGCATATCATAAGGCATGCCTCTGCCTGGCCTTGCGGGTTAAGTAATATAAAATATTCCAAGTTGGCCAATTTCACACTATCAAATAATATGATTTTTAACTCTGTGGACTGCTTAAAGGAATATTCTTAATTAACATGGGCTCAAGGTCAAAATACTTTATGTCATTCTGCATACTACTGGTATAGTGTAGAGCATTTTGAGATTTCTAATTTTTGTTTCACAGTCATTGGTCATGACAGAATTAGAGATATCAAATATTGGATATATTTAAAATGGATAGTTACCACAAGGATTTTTTAAATTAAATTTCATATTTGTATGATGGTTTAGAGACAGCACTTAAGATTTTCAAAATAAAAAATAAGTGCTAGTTTTTCAACTCTGCCCACACATTATAAACACATTTAAAGGAATCCTTGTGGCAGAACCTTTCAATATGTCATCCTTATGCACATGCTGTATGCTTTTTTCTAGCTAATAAATGGTTCATCAAGATATTTACTTAGCTTAAAAGCTACAAATGATGACACATTTAATGGTATAAAGTGGATACTGTCACCCAGTGAAAAACAGATTTATATACTGTCAAATTCAATTAGGTCCAGTTCTGCAGCAGAATTGAGACATGTCCCCAAAAGTAATTTTACAGAAGTCATCACAAGAGCATTTTGTCATTGTTATTAGTCTTTTTTTTTTAAATGACACTTAGGCTGAGCCCATTTTTATATTTGACTATAAGAAAGGATGTCACTGTGTCCCTCAGGTTGGACTTGAACTTGCTGTCCTCCTGCTTCAGCCTCCAATCCCTGCTTCAGGGACTCCAAGCCTGCAACAACAGGCCTGGATAATCATTATGTTTATACCTCCTGTATGTGGTGCAAAACTGCAGAACAATTTATGTATTCATTAAAGTTTCACTTCCCACCAGCCGCCATCACTGGCGGCGGATCTAGGCCAGGGTCTCCCTGTCCCTCACTATTGGCGCTGTGGAGGCAGTCTCAGGTGTCCATGATCACCTTATCTCTCACCAAGGATCTAAGCCCAAGTCTCACACCAGCTGCCAGTGGCGCACCAGGGATTTGGGCTGGTGTCTCCCTGCCTGCAGCCATAGCTTGTGGAGGACATGGTCTCTCCGCTGGCTGTAGTGGACACAGGCCCACGGCTGCCACCAGCACCAGCACTCACCATGGATGTAGGGTGTCCCCGCCTGCTGCCTTCACTACTTTCACTTGCTGCCACTAAGACCAGGGCTCCCTGCCCACGGCCATTGTCCCGCGGATCTGGGGCAATGTGTCCGCCGCTTGTAGTGGATCTAAGCCCTGATCTCCCTCCAGCCGCCATGGCCTGCTGTGGAGGTTTGTGATGTTGTTATGATGTTGCATTTTAGTTTGTTTTGTCTTCTTAGGTTTGGCTCCTTCCCTCTAGTGCAACTGATCAAGTTTTCTTTCCTTTTTTTCTTTTTATTTTATTTTTTGTTTTCTTTTTCTTTCATTTTTCTTTCCTGAGTTTTCTTTTTTCCCCTTCTTTTCTTTTTTTTTCTTTTGGTTCTGCCCTACTTTGTCTTTTTTGTCATTGTTGTTTTCTTCTTTATTTTTTTCCCTTTTTTAAAATTTCCTCTAACTTTTTTGGGTAAACCTTTTCTATGTTCCTCTTTTTTTATTTTTTCTTCTCTCTTGTTATGTTACTTTCTCCCTCCAGCTCCTTCTTTCTATCAGATAGTTGCTGAATCCCTCCCTTTTTAAAATTTAACTCTCTGAGCCCTGTACTTTAGGCATTGTGCAGACCTGGAAGCTACACCCTTCCCACTTCACTGTCAACTCTCCCCAACTCATCTGAACCTTGCTTACTGTGCTCTTCCCTGGTAATTTCAGTCTGGGGTAGGAGTACAGGTTATCCACTAACATATAAATATTCCTCTGCTTTTAGTTGATACCTAAAGCTAACCTCTAACTATAGTCTACTCTCCACCTAGTCCAGTCCCCCCATAAGTAGAACTGTTAAGAATCATTAAGATTCAGATAGACCCCCACCTGCACATCAGAGCCATACAGCTGGGCCTAACGTCCATCCATCCATCGCCATACAGGTAGCTGGGCTCAGACTCCTGCCTGCACCTAAGGGCTCACACGACAGGACCTACTTGGCAACTGTTGCTACTACGTGCCAGAGGCACCCAGTGAACTGCATCCAGAGCCCATATAGCTGAGCCTACTGGCATTCATCACTGCTGTGGGCAAGAAGCACCCAGGTAGTTGCACTCAGACCCCCAACACCTTGGAACCCATGCAACTGGGGCTAATCTGCATTCCTCTCTGCTGGTCATGGGAGGCACCCAGGTAGCCATGCCCAGGCCCGTGCCTGCACCCCAGAGCCCACACAGCTGGGCTCAGTGGCAGACTATCACTGGAGGCATCCAGAAGCATCCAGATAGTCATGCCCAGAGCCTCACCCACAATGCAGACTCTATGCGACTAAGCCCAATTGAGACCCGTCACTGCTGCATGCAACAGGCATCCAGCCACAGACATCAATCCTGGAAGCATCCAGGTAGCCTCGCTCAGACCTTCAAGTCTGAAGGAAAGTAGTAGGTGAGCTCCAAAGAGGAATCCCACCTCAGTGACACAGTCAACATATTGCACAGCCGAAGAACAACCCTCTTCACTACCAGAATATAGAGACTGCTTGAAGGACTACCACAGCAAGTCAAAGGAACACTCAACAGCAAGATGAGAAGATGAGAGTGCAAGATGCTGCAAAAGCCCCCGGCTCACCGAGGGAGACCCAGATAGAACCAGAAGAAGATCCGAAAAATTTTAAATGTTGAAAAAATAATTAACTTGCTGGAATACAGACTTAGACAATAAAATATACAAGACACTTAAAGAATTTAAAAAAGATTTAACCAAAAAAATTAAGGAGGAAACAAATGCAAAACTAACAGAGCTACAAAAGTCAATACAGGAAATGAATGACAAACTAGTAAAGAATTCCAAAAATAGGTAAAGGAAGAGCATCAGGAGATAAAAAAAAACCTCCATTTAAAATTTAGGGAACAGAATGACACAAAATGAGAGAATTTCTGATTTAGAGGACAAGAATGAAATAATGGCCCAGACTAATGACAACCGTGAAGTAACACAACATCAACAAGGAAATGGGATGCTACAGATTATAGAAGACTCAAAGGAAGTTAATATCAGAATATCAGGAATACAAGGAAAAATGGAAATCCATACTAAAGGACTAAGAAATCTATTTGCTGAAGTCATAAGAAAAAATTTTCCATACATAGAAAATGAAGTAGACATGCAAGTGACAGAAGCATACTAAACACCCAGAAGATATGACCAAAACAGAAGCTCTCCTAGGCGTATTATAATAAAACTCACTGAAATACAAATCAAAGAGATTCTAGAAGCAGTAAGAGAAAAAAAGCAAGTGACATATCAAGGCAAATCTATCAAGGTAACAGAAGACTTCTCAACACAAATTCTAAGGGCCAGAAGTGCCTGAAGTAAAGTCCTAAAAGCCCTAAAAGATAGCAACTGTCAACCAAGATTCCCATACCCAGCAGAAATATTTAAAATCAACAATGAAATAACCTTCCATGACAAAGAAACCTTAAAGAAATTTATGACAACCAAACCAACAGTACAAAAAAATTTTCCAAGGTCTGCTAGATAGGGAAACAGGGAACAACGACAACAAAGAACGTAGCAGCAGGTTTATCCTTAGTGGAGAGAACATCTAAAAAATAAATTTAAAAGAATATCCACAGGATGGCAAAATGGCAGGACCTAGGACACACATGTCAGTTATAACCATGAATGTTAATGGCCTCATCTCACCAATCAAAAGACATAGATTGGCTAACTGGATTAAAAATATAATCCAACTATATGTTGCTTGCAAGAGATACATTTCAAACATGATGATAAACATAGACTCAAAGGCTGAAGTTCTATATTCCACTCAATTGATGGGGTAAAAAAGCAGGAGTAATACTCTTTACTGACAAAGTGGACATTAAGCCAAAAATGGTCAAAAAAAGCAAAGTCATTTCATTCTTGTAAAAGGAATAATCCAGCAAGAGGAACTGAAAATAATAAACATGCTCCAAACAATGGTGCACCTAACTACATAAAACAAAAGCTACTCGACTTCAAAAAACAGATAAACTCTAACTCTGATAATGGGGGACTTTCATACTCCTGTCTCCCAAGAAGACAAGTCAGCTGGACACAAAGTCAACAAAGACAGAGAAGATCTGGACTGCATCATAGAAGAAATGAATCTGACAGACATATATAGAGTTTTTAATCCAGTGACAGCAGAATATACATTTTTCTCAGCCACCCATAGAACATTCTCCAAAACAGACTACATTCTAAGTCACAAAACAGGCTTAAACAGATACAAGAAAATTGATGTAATCTCATGTACTCTGTCAGATCATAGTGAAATAAAACTAGAACTCAACTACAACACAAACAAAAGATACAAATCAAACAAATGGGGACTGAACAGCACTCTTCTAAATAAACATTGGGTTACCGAAGAAATCAAGGAAGAGATAAAAATGTTCACAGAGACAAATGACAATGGTAGCCCATTACAATGCATTGTCTGGGACACAGGCAGTGTTAATAGGGAAATCCATTTCCATAAATGCACACATAAAAAGAACTAAGCAAGCCCAAATTAGATCTAACCTCATAACTCAGGGCCCTAGAAAAACAAGAACAAGTCAACCCCAAACTTAACAGAAGGAAAGAAATAATAAGGATCAGAGTAGAAATTAATGAAATAGAAACTAAAAAACAAAAAAATAAATGAAACAAAAAGTTGAGGAGCATCTGCTCACCATGGGGTTTCCTTGTTAGCGTCCTGCAAGAGCTGGATTGTTTCCCCCATCTTTAAAATAGATACAAATTCCCATTGGGTTTTGTTGATTCCACCTCCCGTGGAGCCTACAACTCAAGAGAAAGAGCCTTGGAAGGCCCAACTCAGCAAGGAATGAGACATGAGTTTTGATCTCCATGGCCAAGCCATTTTGCCTTATCTCCCTTTTCATTGTCTGTTACCTGAAGTTCCTTTAGTGATTAGTCCTGTGCTCAATTTTAAGTTTAATAGAGTTAAATTCTGAAGACATTATGTTGTTAAATAAAGATGTTTTAAATAAAGCCATAAAAAATAATTGTTTCACACGAGTTCTATGATGGTTGAGATATAAAGACCCAAGTGACCTCCTGAGTCGCTTATCTAACTGAGAGAGCTTGTATTTGCATTCACATCTCCCAGATTCCCAAACCCACAACGTTACCTACTGTAGCTGTGATTTTTAAACACAAGAAAGAGCTTTAGTTCCACCAGAATAGCTCGTTTAAAAAATTCTTTGTACTTATTTGTGCCCCCAGGTAAGCACTGGGTTGAACCCAGTTGCCTTTGCGCTATACTGCCAGCCACCCCGCACCAGAGTGAGAAGCAGTCATATGAAAGCCTGGCCTTCGACAAGCTTGATGCTAGTCACTCCAGTGCACTGTGCTGTATGTACACAGAGCTGTTGCTGCTGGAAGCTTGTAGATCATAGATCCAGATAGCCAGCAGCAATTGTAAAAACTCAGGATCCAAGCAAGAAAAGCAAGAACAAGACTCATTTTGGTTATGCATGACTGCAAATAAAGCTTCTAGGGACATTTTTAAATAATCCTTTTCAAGTCCAGAGTTGTTATAAAGGCTGTGTCTTAAAAACACCAAGTTTGTGCCTTTGTGATCTGAGCTTAAGCCATATTTGAGGACAAAGCAGGTATCTGTGGTCTCTGCTTATGTAACTGTTTCTCAATATCTTGCTTCCAGCGGCACTTTTACTGATAGGGCATGTGAATACCTGAGAAGTCTGTCTTTTGATAACATTTGTACTGTAATTATGTGCATTGTGTACTAGCCCATTAGGTGTTATAGAACAAGCATAATTGTTGGGAGAAGGCATTCAGAGACGTAAGTTATGACCAAGATAAGAGTATCTTTTGGGTACAGGTTTCCGTATCATGGTGATTTCCTGAAATATATCACAGGTCAGAGTACAATAACCAACATCAAGGCAGTGATGCCTGGGTATTTTTTTTTGTCATTGTTTTTGTTTGTTTTCTGCTTTTTTTAATGTATAAGGTCAGATGTGGGGTATCCCTCTGTATCATAGGATGAAATGAAAACCCAGAGACCTTCTCAAGTGCAACATATTTCTAACTGGATAATAACCATTGAAGCTGGAAAACGTGTCAAGCATCTCCCTGCAAGTGAGGCCGAGATGTATCTCCCTCCCAGGGAGCCATTTCTGGGCTTGATGTAGGCAGAGGGCACTGGCCAGTCAGACATTGCCTTTCTTCAAAGATGTGACAGATTTACATTTTTGTGTTATTAAAAGATGTAAGGAAATACTGCACATTTTTATAGTCATCCATTTTATGCAGACACTTAGTGGGGGTGACCCTGGATGCCTGGGAGCCCAGTTGGCTGCCTGGACAGATGTATCTGCAGTCCTACTTATGCCAGCACAAGCTTTTTGACCAGTTATAATGTTAGTTCATTAGTAGAGCTTCTGTCTGAGAGTCATTGCCCACCACAGGGCTGGGATGGCCGTGTGATTGTCAGTTGGCCTCAGAGAACAGTGTTTTAAGTGGCCTGACATGGTACGTATCTAGAAACCAGGCTGAGTTACAGCATATTGTAAGAAGTGATTGTGTTATCAGTGGGATGGTAAGACTGAGCCTCGGACTTTGCTTCTGAAATCACTGTAGGCAGGTAATGGTGCTGTGCCAGGGCAGGCAGCCATGAAAGAGGAAAACTGGTTTTTCTGTCTACCCTTTGAACTTGTCTAACTATCCTACTCCCTGCGCTGCAGAACTGCATACCTTGACTACCAAAATCAGTGACTCCTTTGAGGTTGCAGCTGGTATGTGGCATTGTGTGTGTGTGTGTGTGTGTGTGTGTGTGTGTGTGTGTCACATGCACAGGTGCCTGCTGACAGAAAAGTCTAGAAAGGATGATCCCAATACTGGAGGTGCTCATTATACTATCACTCCCCAAAGTGAATGACTACAGCTACTACAAATTCTGTTAGAAGAACAAAAATTCAATAAGATATTTCAATACATGGAAAAAACCTGAAAAGTCATTGAAGTCGTTCTTTCTGCCTCAGTGAAGTTATTAGTATTCTGGCTGATGCATCCTTTGTGCCTTCCTGTCATCATGGTGAAGAATAATAGAGTTGCCACTATAATGGAGCTTTGGAAAATGAGATAGGGTGGCTCTGTGTATTTTTTCATTCACTGAATCTTGATAGAATAGTGGCTTTGTGTTGGAGCTGCTATAGGTTACAAACCACAATAAAATTCTGTTGTGCCTCTGTGGAATGGGGGAGACAGTGTCAATAAACATAATAAATAAGATCATAGTATGCTTGAAATTGCTGAATATTATAGAAAAATGAAATAATGCAGAAAGGTCAAGAACAGTAGTAGGAGGGGTGGCCAGGTAAAACTCATTTTGCAGATGAGAGGAGACTTAAAGGAGCTGCCAAGGACTTAAGGTAGTAGATAATTGAGGGATGTGCAGTGCAGGTAGGTGGGTGGTGTGTGAGAGACTCTGAGATGAGAGGGTAGCTGGTGTCACAACGAGGACAAACTAGTAGGCTTGAGAGGTGATGAAAGAGAGAAGAGATCCAGAAAAAGGTCAAAATGGAGAAAATGGTCTAGTGTGATAGCCCCATCTGGGTTGTTGGACTTTGGGTTGACCCTGAGGAGAATGCAGAGCCATTGGAAAATTTTTAGCAAAGGCAGATTGTGATCTAATTTAGTCTTAAAAAGAAGAACCACACTGGTTCTTTGTTTTGCTGTGCTGTGGGTGGGCTGTGGTAGGAGTGGGGCCGCCCTTAGGAGGTTGCTGTAGATGACTCAGTTTCCCAGTTAGGATGTGTTTCAGATCAAGATAGTTGCCAGGAAGATGAGGAAATGTGGTAGGACTCTGGACATATGTTGCAAGTCCCTGGTACTCCTTTGGCAGGTTGGACATGGACCAGTAGAAAAAAAGAGAATTTAGATTTTAGCCCTGAGCAACTGAAAAATTGAGTTACGATGACTGAGATGTGGAAGACTCAGGTTAGAAGAAGACTGGGATTTTGTTCTTGGATATGTTAGGTCTGATGTGTCTGGTTTATATCCAAGTGGAGAGTTTGAATAGTCAGACTCAGGATAGAATTCTAGGCTGAAGATATAAGTTGGAGACAGAAGGAAGATCATCATAAGGATTTGACTGTCCATAAATGATCCAGGATGAGATCACCAAAATCTCAAAGGCACACAGAGAGGACTAAAGGATGAGCCCTAGGGCTTTCCATTATAAAAGTGGAGGGGGTGGGTAGAAACAGAGGGATAGAGGGAGAGAGAGAGAGAGTAAAGGAATCAGGAAAGGAGACTGAGAAGGGCTAGGTACATGGAAAATTGAAAGTAATACTGTCTTAGTCTGTTTTCTGATGTTGTCACAAAAGACCTGAAATTGTGTAATTTCTAAAGAATAGAAATGTATTATGCTAGTTACTTACTTGTTGCTGTGACAAAATACCCGATATCCCCAAATTAAGGGAGGAAAGACTTACTTAGCTCACAGTTTCAGAAGTCCTCTCACACATACATGTGTTTAGCCCACAGTTCTAGAGACTGAAAAGTCCAAAAGCATGGTGCCAGCGTCTGTTGGCATCCGTGGAGGGTCTTCTTACTGCATCTCAGCTTGGCAGAAGGAATCACTTAGACAAGCCTGCCAGAGAGACCCTCGTATAACAGCTATTCATACAAGAACACGAGAAATCCAGTGCATTAACCCTTACTCCATCCCTTAATCCTGTCATGAGAGCAGAGACTTAATAATCCAGTCACCACCCAACGGTCTCATCTCTCTCCCTGTTACTGCAGTGGGGACCAAGTTTAAAATATAGGAAACTTGAGGAGCAAACTCAGACCATAGCCTGCCTATCTCTTGCTAAGTGGGTCCAGTTACTGGAGCGAGGAGTGACCATGAGAGCCCAGCCTAGTGCTACTAGGGAGTTAGATGAGGATGCGTTAAGTAATGGAGAATTCTGACGTCATGATCTTGAGAAAAACATTTGACACTAGAAGCCCAATTGAAGGTAAAGATTGCAAAGGAAATTGTGGGGAGAGGATTTCAACTAGCTATAAGGAAGAAGATTGAGAAGTAGGGTAGATACAGGCAGAAAAAGTGAGTTTGAAATCATTTTTTCCTATTTTGTCTACTTCAATGAGAAAAAGAAAAACATACTTTCTCTTTATGTTTCCATAAAAGTGATTTTGAAGGGAAAGAACAAATTTACTGTGGGAGAAATGAGCAAGTTGGGACCTTAGAGAGGTGGAGAGGGGAGGTCTAAGGAACACGGGAAGGATCTGCTTTGGAAGGATTAGGAGGCATTTTGTGTGTTGAGGAAGAAAGAGAGAAATCCAGTGTGTATGCTTTTGGTGGTGGGAGACTGTGGAAATTCTCTTGTAGTGCCTGTTTTGCCAGGGAATCACCTGCCAGGAGTCTTGGAAAGTACAGAGCGTGTGAGGAAAGTTGTCAACAGGAGTCAGAGTAAATGGACCATGAAAACGAAATATGGTAGCCAGACAGCTTCAGAGATTGGCATGATCAGGAATCTAAAGTGAGACCAACCAGTTGTGGTGATGTATTCCAAGGACTCAGGAAACTGAGGCGGGAGAACTGTTCAAGCTCGAGTTCAAGCCTGGGCAACAGAGCAAGACCTCATCCCAGAATAAATAAGTAGAAGCCATTTAAGAAGCCCACTTGTCTTTCCATCTTCTGTCATGTAACTAAGACAGAGAGAAGAGGCAGTGTGTGTGGAAAAGAGCAACGATTGAGTAATGACTGTGGAACTTGAGCTTCAAGTTGGCAGAAAACAGCATAAAGATGACAAGTAGGAAAGAACGGGTTGTGGGCTCAACGGGGTGTGGAGGATCATTGGAGTTGCCCAGTACTGGAAGGAGTGGGATGGAAAGATTGCAGATGGGTGGGAGAGAGGAGGACGCCTGAGGTTAAGATTCTGGAGGGGCCACAGTTGCTGGTAATGGCACGGTGTAGAGTTCGAATGGATGATGAGGGAGGGTAGAAGGCGAAGCTGCTGGAGCGTTGACAGGACCTCCATTCAGGGAGGCGCAGAAATCAGCAGAGCTTCCCCATGTGTCTTGAAATTACTAAGGAGTAAGACAGGGTGGTGTTGGAGAAAGCAGCCGTGAGTGAGGACTTAAGACTTCCCTGGAGTCTTCGGTTGGCAGCACCAATGAGAGACAAGTGCCAGAATGTCCCCGTGTCCTCTAGATCTTAGGATCGACAGCACACGCAGTGGAGCCAAGAGGGACTGTGCTTCAGGCCTTCGCTCCACCATCTTGCACGTCACTAACTCCTGGCATTCTGTTTCCTTGCCCGTAGAGTGCACAGGGTGATAGTACGGACTTCAAAAACTTGGCAGCTCTGAAGGTTAAGTAAGTTAATGTACGTGAACACAACATGGTCTCTGGTAGATGGTAATTACATAAAAGATCAGTGTGTCATTTTCTTGCTCCACATCTTCATGTATGAGACTCCGGGGTCCAGTCTCGGGCAGAGTGGCACTTTTTCTACTTGTGAGTTACGTTCTCCTTGCTCTGACAGAATACCTAAAATCCACAGTTTAAGGGAGGAAAGATTTATTAAGCTCACAGTTTCAGAAGGCCTCTCTCACATACATAGTCCACTCATGGGGCAGCCGGGGACAGTGGAGGGCCATGGCAGAGACAGAGGCTGGAGACCTGCTCACCTGGTTGCAGACAGATGCCAGATGAAGCCAGATAAAGGGAAGTCTGCAGACTGGCTAAGATGGAGCTTTCCCAGGAAGAAACTGTAACAGCATTACTTCCTCCTTCCTTCACTTCCTTCACTTCTGCCAGTTCCCCACAACCCCCTTGCCTAGGGTGGGTGCCCTTCCCTCATTTCCTGGTCCACAAATCAACAACAAATCCCTGAAAGTTCTGCCCTGGGCAACCCCCAATCTCAACAGGTTAAACCCCAAACATCGCCCCTTCCAACCTAGCTCTGCCTCCTAATACACACAGTTCCTTCCAGGGCTGGAGGAATGGTACAGTAAAAACACTTGCTTTAGCAAGTGCAAGGCCCTGGGTTCGATCCCCAGCACCATGTAAACTGGTCTTGGTGGTGCATGTCTGTAATACCAGCACTTGCGAGGCTGAAGCAGGAGGATTGCCCAGTCCAAGGCTAGCCTGGGCTTCTTAGTGAGTTGAGGACTAACCTGAGCTACTGAGCAAGATTCTGTCTCAGAAAAAAAAAAGGGGGGGGGGGGGGAGGAATCCCCACAGTTCCAAATACATGAGGCTTTGGAGGGGACATTCAAGATCCAAACTATAGCACTACTCTTACATGGCGGCAGCTGCTTTTAATTAAAGAAGGCTCGTTTTAGCATTGGTCACAAAGGAGTATGGAGGGGAGATGTGGAGAAGGCTGATGTATGAGAAACTTGACTAGAACCAACAGCCAGTAGGGAAGCTGTCTTTCTCAGTAGCAGTGGAGATAGAGGTGAAAGAAGATATTGGAATTATTTTAAGAGCAAAATATCAGAATTAATATTGGGCAAGTGTTATAGATGCTCTCCTGGTTTCAGGTTTTGTAGACCTGGCAAGTGAGATAAAAGCATACTGTGAAGCTTCTAACCCTGTGGCGGAGAACTCCTTCATGAATGGATTGGATTTCCATCAGACTCGGCAGTCATTAGGTCCCCACCCCATGTCTTTAGTCCTTGGTGACATTCACAGTTAACCATATAGCACAGTATTAGCAGCCATAGAAGAGTAACACCAGGTTCTGTTCTAGAAATTCCAAGATTAAAATGCCACCCAGTGTCTCTTCAGTTGGTAGATTTCCTTTATGCTATGGTACCTCAGTCCAGTTTGTTCCTAAGGGTCACATGTGCTCATATTTGAACCATGTGACTCACGTGGTACGATGGTTCCTAAATTGAAATTGGAATTGCTTCCTTGGCCAAAGAATTGAAAACAGATATTCATTGTGTTATGGTGTTCGAAACCATGCATGTGTGTGTTATGTGCGCATGCATATGTATATACACATAGTCACTGTGTGTATACTTATTTTCTAAAGTGTTTAAAAGTTTTTGAAAAGCTTGAGATTTCAAGATGAGAAGATCAAATCCTAAGCACTTTCACAAGCCTGTGAGGTGGGCTGAGTGCAGCTCTCCGGGCTTCTTTCCTTGAGCAGTTGGTTTATGTTAATTATAGACAGATCTCTGATTTAGCTACAAAAAGCACCCTAAAGTACATTTGTGACCTGCTCCATCAGGCACAGACTGGTTGCGGACCGGATTTGTGTACTTACCTCTTCCTCTCACATCTTACATTTCCTTTCTTTCCTTAGCTATACTTTTCTTACTAATATTAAATATGCTTTATTTTTCTGTGTTATCAGTATTTCTTCCGGCTGTCTTTCGGGACTAGGTTGGGTGTAAGCAGTTCTTCAGGGTTAGATTTGGATTTTTGGACAGGTCTGTCTCCATGCCTAACTGAATTCCTGCCACAAAGGAAGAATTCACTAAGCATTTATTAAATCAGTAAATATTTACTTGATCATGTGTGAAAGGGAGATATGATCTCATGATTTGCTTATTTAGCTCAAGATTTCTTACAGTAGCATTATATTAATATTGATAATGATAGTAACCAGGATTTGCTAAGCGCTTGCTGTGTGTCTGGTTTTTTTATGTCATTTTGCTTGGTCTTCCTAATGATCCATTGAGATTGGTGCAGTTATAGAAGTGAGTCCCGTAGGGGAAAGTATCTTGTTCCAACTCAGGGTGCACGAAGGAGAGAAGGGTCTTCATTCCCACCCTGCATCGTACCATCCCAAGGGACACCCTCGGTGGAGGCAGCTCCCCAGCCCTAGCTGAGCTGGACACTCTACCTGCCCTCTCTCTTCCTCTTGTGCTGTGGGGTTGAGGGACAGCTGGTAGCTTGCTCAGGTTGCAAGGGGAAAGAAAGGATAAGCTGATTTTGATTGAAATTCCACTGTAAGCACCTGAGGAATTGTTCGTACCTTAGCCCTCAGCGGGTGAAGGCTGCAGCGCTTCTTGTGGAAACTTGGCACTGGCTGGGAGCTAATATGGAGGACAGCCAGATCCTTGGAGTGTCCTGAAGGATGCCCCTGTTTCTTCCAGAAATTTCCATCTTGGTTTCAGGTGGCAGGCCTTCCTTAGAGAGTCTCTTGCTTCAGCCAGCCCACAAGTTTCTTCCTTGATGAGAACTATGAGCCTTCTTCCCTCTTCTCCTTCTCCTCCCCTCTGTCACAGCTGAGGCCTTTGCTCCCCGTCCTTCTTCCACTGCCTTGCCCTCTGTGTCCCTGGGAGGGAAGCCAGAAGAGTAGAGACTGCAAGTGACCTGGCCCTAAGAGACACAGGTCTGTAACTGTAGAAGAGATAAACATCGTAACTGTGTTAAGCTTGATAGTTTGATTTACTCCTATACATGTCAAGTTGTGGAAAAGGCAGTATAATTTATTGCTCTTATACATAGTACCTCCTTAGAAGCACTAAGCAGCATATATTATTATAAGCTTTTCTGAAAATGGGTTTGTACCTTACAATTTTGAAAAATATTCTGGTACTAAACCCAACAAAGAATGCAAGAAAACAAATCAGAAAATCAGTGTTAAATGCTTCAGTGTAATTGCCCACGGTGTACGTTTTCATGGCTATCTCTGTGACTTGATCTTGTCTCCTCTTGCTTGAGTTGCTCTGCTTCTTTTGCTGGGCAGCACCATTGTGCCATGGCCACCATAGCCTCACTTGCTGAATAAACACTGTGGCATCACACTCAGTTGGGACCTGTTTTGGTTGCAAGTGAGGCAACCCCATCAGGAAAGGGCATGTATTGGACTGAGCATCTGCCTTGGGGACAGACAGCTCCAGAACTTGATGGGTCATATGTCCCTTTCTAGTATTCACTCTTTTCTGGTATCTCTCTTTTTCTCATTTTCAATGTGTATTGGCTCATTTCCATGGAGTAGTTTGATCATGGCCATGGTTTCTTCTAAGGTGGAGTCATTGTAGCTTCGTGACCCAAGAAAACAGCAGCACCCCTTTCCCACCTCCAGTAGGGGCAGCTACTGGGGGTCCTGCATTGGCATAGCTTAAGGCTCAGGAGTGGGGTTGGACACAGACACCTCAGACTTCCATATGTTCTGCCCAGACCTTTTTTCTTCCTCCCCCACATTCCACCAACACATGAGCTCTGCTGATTCCCCTTCTTTCACATCCCACCCCACCCCCGCCCATTCCTCCTGCTTTGGGCTCGCCTTGACTCATTCTTGGGCTAACAGCAGCCTCCTGACAGTTCCTGTGCCTCCATCTTCCTCCCAGTTCCTGGCCTATGCACGCCAGAACCCTGACCACCGGGACTCTTCTGCCTTGTGCTACCCCAAGTCTTTGCCGTCCCCCCAGCCATCCCCTTCCTGCTTTCCCATTGCTTGGGGCCTGCTGTGCTCTCAGCTTGCTGAGCCTTGTCCCCCACTCTGGGAACTCTGCTGAAGCCTCCGCTGGTCTTGCCTCTGAATTCCAGCCATAGCACTACTCTTTACTGGCATCACCCCTCTTCATACTTCTTTCATTGGAATTTTATGTTGTAAATATTAATGTGTCTTGTAGTTGACAATTTTCAGTACTCAGAACTTATTGCCAGATCCTGGATTCAAGAGCTTTTTATTCATAAGGGATATGAGCTACATGACATTCACAAATAAATAAGAAATACTCTAAAGAGCTTTTGTAATACCTTACAGTACATGAATAGAAAGTATTACCACCTGAGGCTTATTGAAAACTAAAGGACCAGTTGCATAACATTGACTAATCCTGCACACCAAAATTAAGACCACATGGATCCAATTTAAAAATACTTACCTAAATGAATTTGTTGGCTCAAGTTTTAATAAATTAGTAAAATTTAAAAATAATTTGTGAAGTAGTTAATGTCAAGTTGAAAGTCAGATCGCAAATATTTGGGGAAAAAAAGTCCCTCTCTCAAGAAAAGAGCTAGTGGAAAAGTGTGGACACAGACCTAGTTGCCTAATTTTTTAAAAGTACAGCTGACAGAGTGTTGAAAATGTAACTAGGCCACAACTATCAATCTCTGAAAAATATTCCAAAAACTATAATAGGGATGAGGATTAACACCTTTCTTTATGAAAAATACACAGTAGTTTTTGTAACAAGATATTTTTACCTATATAATTGGTGAGCAGGGATAAGAAGTGTCAGAAGATGAATTAACAACAACTAACAATTAAAATGCTCGAACTCACTGTTAAATAAATGCAGATTAAAATGTACATATGCCACGTGCATGCCCATACTCATACACAGGTAGCTAGCTATAAAATGGATAAAGATTGAAATTTCTTTGGTAGAAATAAAAGTATTTCCTTGTCTTCCTTGTATTTTGCCTAGTTTTGTAATTTTTTTCTTTTAGAAGTGGAACCCAAAGACATAGGCAAAGTACTTAAACCAAGTTGTTCTGTTTATTATTGTTTATAATAACAAAAGTATTCCATGGGGCGTATATTGTTAAAAATAAGTTAGCCTAGGGGCTGGGGGAATGGCGCAGTGGTTATTGCAAGGCCTGGAGTTCAATTCCCCAGCACCATATAATCTGGGTGTGGTGGCACATGGCTGTCATCCCAAGACTGAGGCACGAGGATTGCCATGAGTCCAAGGCTACGTGGACTTCATTGTGAGTTCAGGACCAGCCTGGGCTACAGGGTGAGACCCTGCCTCAACAAAAAGAAAATAAGTTAGTCTGTAATCTCACTTGATGTTACACAAACATCAGGATAATTGTATGGAGTATCTATGAGATTTGGAAAACATTGTAATTTACCAAAATTTACAATTTAACATTACCTGAGAAGCTCCATCCATATATAATTTGATCTCAATCTGAATGACAGAGGAAAGGCCAAATGCTAACTGTGGGTGCCTTGGGTGGTGGAGTTTTGGGAATATTTTAAAGTTTTGCATGTATTTTGTATTGTCTCCATAACCATTTAGTATTAACACTTATAATCAGAAAATGTCAAAAGCATTAAATTATAAGATAATTGACAACTCTGGTTTATCTCAGCTTTTCGCCAACTGACTCACAACAGACT
Source organism: Ctenodactylus gundi (assembly GCA_004027205.1). Taxonomy (NCBI): domain Eukaryota; kingdom Metazoa; phylum Chordata; class Mammalia; order Rodentia; family Ctenodactylidae; genus Ctenodactylus; species Ctenodactylus gundi. Next base: position 334,880 of record PVKB01001225.1, read on the forward strand.
TTCCTATCCTCCTAATAAGGCCAATTCTGACTTGCCTATGAACCACTGACATTTACTCACCTGCAGAGTTCTTGAAAAGTGGAAGATTTACAACCTTCATGAGTAGAAAGGTATATTGTTTATGACAAATATGTTCCCAGAGTAGCAGGGTGGCAGCAACAGTCCTTTGTGCCGTTTCAGCCCATCACGTGGGGTGTCATTTTCCCACTGCTTCTCTGTACACTTTCTGCCTGTACCCAGCGATTCCCCCAGGCTCCCCCCTCCCATTTGGACAGTGCACTCTGGTTTGATGTCATGGAGGAAACAAGCAAAGAAGCTGGGCTACAAGAGGAAGTTGCTGGTAGGAAGGGATCCTGTGCTGTGAACACAGTTGTTTCCTGGTATCAGTGGGCATGAGTTCCAAGATCTCTGAAGGTAATAAAATTTGCCAGTGCCCAAACGCCCAAGTGTCATATACAGTGATAGAGTATTTGGATATATACATACAGCCTTCATGTACTTTTTTATGGTGCAAGAGATTGAGCCCAGAGCCTTTGCACTGAACAACATCCTTAGCCTATTTTTATTTGTAATTTTGAAACAGGGTCTCTCCAACTCACTAAATTTCCCAGGTTGGACTTCAATTAGGGATGCTCCTGCCTCGGCCTCCCAAAGTGCTAGGATTACAGGCCTGCACCATTAGACCCAGCTCCTCCTGTATGCTTTAAATCATCTGTAGATACTTCTGATACCCGGTACATCATAAAGACTGAAAAATACTCATTATGCTGTATGTTTAAAAAAAAAAAAAGTCTAGCCAGGCCTGGTGACACAGGCCTATAAACCCAGCATTCTAGCATTCTGATAGGCTAAGGCAGGAGGATTTCAAATTTGAGCCCAGCTTTGGCCACCTTAGTGATTTAATAAGACCATGTTTGAAAAAAAAATTAACAAATGGTTTGGAGGTATAGCTTAGTGTAAAGGCTCTGGGCTCAATTCCCATGACCCATCTCCTCCACCCAAAAGAGTCTGTACATATTTGGTACAGATACAGTTTTCAAATTTTTAAGTGTTTTGTATCCAAGGTTGGTTGAATGTGAGGACGAGAAACCCTGTGATGCAGAAGGCTGACTGTATTCATGTGCTCATGGAGGTTCTTGTAAGGGCAAAAGACATGAAAAGAGCCCAGGGGATGGAGCCACAGGCAGATAGGATAGATTGAGGGGACCAGAATAGCTTAAATATGGAGGAGCTAAGAGACTGGACAAGGCAGGAAAGACTGTGAATGTCAAGAACTGAGAAAACAGTGCCTTTTGTGGGGTGACCTGGACATAACCTCAATACTGAGTTAGACCTGGTATAGCAAAGTCAATAGCTTACCCTCTCTCATTGGAGATTTTTTTTGGTTTCGCACCAGCATTCATTTAATGAGTTGCTGTGAGAAATAATCAGATAGCCAAAGATTTCTAGTAAGATTTGAGGGTTTTTTTTTTTTTAAGCCAGGCAATTTCAAGTAATTGGTGGCTTTTGACTCCTCAAAAGGTGATTTTCCAGACCCTCCTTTGTATGTAGTAGACCAAGTATGTGAAGTGTTTTAAAAAATACTCCCGTATCAGTGACTTCAATCAAATTCCTGAAATCTTATCACACTCCAGACTGCAGGCTCTTTAGTTGTGGGTGCAGTTGTATTTCATGTAAGAAACAAATAGACTCTAAAATCCAGCATGGGTGGTTTTCCTGGCATTCTGTTGCCTGAGAATCTTAGTACTCAGATTTTGTTATATTTCTTTCTTTATGCTGAGAGCACAGGATTTTGGAACTATCACAGCCAGACAAGTAAGAAGAGACGTTCTTAGTTCAGTAAACCCATCTGCACATCTCGCAGTCCTATGACAGAGCCTGGCCAAGCGCTGGTCATGCTTCCAACTCGTGGGCTCGAAGGTGCAGAGGTCTGACCTCTTGGCCCAGCTTATTCTCTGTTTACCTCTGAACAGTTAATGTGGTATTGGCTGTGTCTGTGAACCATCAGACTCATTTTTACCAGAGTTAGTGGCATTTCTGTTAGGGAAATTTTTTCGTTTTCTTGACTCTTTAGATGAAAAACATTTGCAAATAGGCAGAAACGCTATCATAAGTCTTCATCCTAGAAACCAAGGTTGTAGGGCAGGTGGTTTTCCACAGAGCCTCCAGGATCAGCAGGTAGGAAAGGAACCAGGGCAGGAACATGGAGGAAGTGCGCTTTAAAACAGTCTCAAGAATGGCCTTGACCACTTGCCAGAACATATGAGATGAGATGGCCCTTTGGAGATTCATCCTGTACTGGGACATGGTTGGGTAGACATTTACCTCCTCTCGTCTGGATGTGAGCTGTCCCTGAAAGAGGGAAGCATGACCTTGGACAGACAAGCTCCTAGGCTAACAGAAATTCCTTCCAAGGAACCCACTAAGAGTCACCACCAGCCAACACGACATCTAAACTATCCGAAGGGATGTCTAAGCAACAGAAGCATCCACTACACCGAACTAGCCCCACTGGCAACTGACAACTCAGCTTCTCTTCTCTCTGTTTCCACACATTCCTGTGTCCCAACCCCTCGAGTTTTTTATTTCTTATTTTTGTTTTTTAACAACTTTATCAAGATAGAAAATGTATATGCCTTAAAATGCCTTTGTTTTAATTATAGAACTTATTTTTAGTAACTTTTTATCAAGTTGAACAGTTATCACCCTTACAGTTTTAGAACATTTTCCTCCTGCTAACATAGCATACTTTTCTGAAAAAATTTTGTCATGTATAATTTGAAGCAAATCCCATTAGTGATATTTTAGTGCAATTAAAAGTTCTCAACTAAAAAGATCTGTTGATAGGAATAATAAGTTAGAAGTTATTTGAGGTCACATAATTCCTTGGGAGATATAACTAAAAGCTGTTTCCAGAAGAAAATGCCTTCAACTCCCTTTGTTAAGTGGTTTATTCCCAGAGGTTGTCTAAGAATATCACATCTGACAAAGGCTGTGTGCTTTATGTGTCGTCTACCCCATTCCTCAAGATAAGAACCCGGGTTAGATGCAAGGAAGCTGTCCTAAGAAGTATAAGAGTGAGCAAGACAGGCAGCAAAAGATGAAACTTGACTAAAAGAGGAAATAATAGCTTCAGTAAGATTTCATCTTTGCAAGCAGAAGGGAGAGAAAGAACCAGTATGTGGTGGATCGTGAAACCAAGACAGACAAAACTCCTACTTACTAAATAACCGAGGCAAAAAGTAGGCTGACTGTAATGTGGGGCTGAGAATATGCTTTCAGAAGACATGTTTGTCATCCTGCAAATGAAATAGTGGGTCTAGAAAAAGAGAAAAGGATGCTTTTTGAAAAAGAGAGCTAATTCACATGCCATAAAATTTGCGCTTCTAAGTTGTCCACTTTAGTCTTATTTAGTATGTTCACAAAGCTGTGTAACCAACACCACTAATTCCAAGCATTTACATTTCCCAAAATTTAACTCCACGACCACTACCAGTCACCCTTCCTTTCCCCTTTCTTCAGCCCTGAGCCAACACTGATGTACTTTCTCTAGAAGTTTGCCAGTTCTGAACATTTCGCATAAGTGGAGCCATCCTACATGTAAACAGCTTCCCTTAGCTCAATGTTTTCAGTATACTCACGGTGTCGTAGCATGTACCAGTACTGTATTCCTTTTTATGGCTGAGTAATACTCCATGTGTAGATTATATGGGTAACCCCAGTTTTGTTTATTCATTTTTTATGGACATTTGTACTATTTCCACTTTTTTGGCTGTTAATAGTAGTGCTGCTGTGGACAGTGACATACAAGCTTTTGTATGAACTTAAGTTCCCAGTTCTCCTGGGTAAGTATGTAGGAATGAAAGGCTAAGTCATGTTACAACCATATTTTAACTTTATAAGGAATGGCTAAATTGTTTTCCAGGGTGGCTGCCCGTGTTTCCATTTATTTCCATTAGCAATGGTACATTCCAGCTACATGTTCTCACTGCCAACACTTGTTATTGTCTTGTTTTGTATTGTGTTTTGTTTTGTTTGTGTTACTTTGTTTTGTTTTGGAATTCCAGACATCCTGGGGAGTGTGGGACAGCAAGGCACATTTCTTTAAGGACACTGGCAGCAAGGGAAGGCAGACATTAAAAACAGAAGTCAGGCTCTGTGCTTGAGGCTGTCTGTCCTGCACCCACGAAACTTCGTTCTTTTGTGTTCAGTGCTCAGGTTTGATGCCACAGCCTCTGGGAGCCTTTGCGTCTTGCAGGATGCAAAAATATGCATTGTGGGCTCCTTTGTTGACAGTTCCTGTCCTGTTCTGAAGACCCTTATAAACCAAAGTTCATAGTTATTTTTAAATAAACGTATACACATGTACACAAACACATACCCCTTCCAAACTAGAACACTAGAAACAGGTTACTGAAGGGAACAAGAAAGTTAAATAATGCTGGTAGCAGTAAGGACAGTATACCCCGGCCAGCTGTCATTTCTGGGAGTGTTTAAAGTATTTCCATACATGGATTTGTGTTTTCATTTTATTTTTCTAAACACAAGAAAATCTTTCAGTGAAACCACAAGTCAGAAGCAGGAGCAGTGTTGAGAGTGTGTCCCAGGATCCTTTAGTACTTAGGCAGCCTTTAGATGTCTAATTAGCCTTGCTGTGTTTCTGTCATAAGAGACGCATTTTGTATTTGTCCCAAAACCCATTGTTCCTGTCTGACTCTGAGTGTAAGTTGCTGAATCTCATATCTGTCCACTTGGGGCTCACGTATCTTTTTTTAAAAATTACTAGAAATTGAGAAAGGAGTTGGAGTGATGGTAAATTATTCATGTGTGAAATATCTGTGCTACAGATTCTGAATTTGAAGAATGTAGGGCTGTCTAGAAACCCCTTCTCTGTCCTGCTTCCCCAGCCTGGCTGCCCCTGCTGCTCTGCCCTCTGTGTCCCCATGCACCCTCCACGTCATGTCACAGTGGCTGAGACTGGAGGTAACGGCGTGAGGTACAGCCTGAGTAGAAAGGAGCGTGAAGTAGTACCAGAGTTGTGTCCCTGCAGAACCATGGGGCCAAGGGCCAGAAATGCCACCGCTTCCTGCACTGCTGTCCCTACCAGAAAATCAGGGATTTAATTGAGAGGCGTCTGAAGTTCCCACATTTTAGAGCATAAACATTTTTCCTTCTGATACCACAGGTGATACAATTAATTGGGGCTGTGGAACCCCAGAAGGAGCTGACATTTTTGCCCATATGAGGATACCCCAGAGGAACAGAACCAATAGGATTGGGTTGGATGCACAGACAGAGGATGGATTGAGGGAGGAGTGGATAGATAGATGGGCAGACAGACAGACAACTACACAGGGGAAAAGATCTACTGTCAGGAATTGACTCACACGGTTTGGGAGCTGAGTCCATGACATCTGGGGACTCAGGAGAGCTAATAGTCTTAAGTTTTAATTTAAAGCCCAGCAGTACCAAGACCCTGAAAAGTCATGATTCAGTTCAAGTCCAAAGGCAGGGAAAAAAAAAAAAACAGGGCTCCTGAGCCAAAGGAGTTAAGCAATAGGAGTTCAGTCTTGTTCAGGGGAGCAATAGCCTTTTTTATTTTATTCAGACCTTCAACTGTTTGGACAAGGTCCACCCGCACAGCAGAGGCCAGTCTGCCTTGCTATATGTACCGATTTAAATGTTAATCTCATTTAAAAGGCCCTGACAGACATGCCTATACGGAATAGTGCTTCGCCAACTGTCTAAATAGTGTTTCTCAGTTAATATTCATAAAGTGAAACATCACAGCTCCAATCAGAGATGCAGATGCTAAGAAGCTGCCCCAGCATCTGATCTGCCCAGTGCAATGTGGTAGTGTTACTCCTTTCTCATCCTTCTTGGCTTCTTGTAATTTAACTCTTCCTGTTCTTATTTGTTAAAATTATTTCTAAATATTGCTCGAAAGCAGGCATGCTTATTATGTCTAATATCTTAAATTGAAATAAGAAATAAATTTGTCACTGACTTCTCATAAAACTGCAGTGGCAAGGAGCCATTGTGTGCTGAGACAGTGAAAGTAAGGGTGGAGAAGATGCGTGAAATTCTCACGTGGTCACAGGTGTCCAGATTTGGACAGCGGTGGGGAGGATGCTGAGATTGGAAGGGGTCTAAGGGAAAGGATATGGGGCTAGTATGTCACTGAGAGTGTTCCTATAGGAAAGAAAGCAAAGAAAACTCTTCCTGGAAAAAGCTTTCTCTCTAGAACCTGAAGACTCACTTGTAGTTGCTGTAAGCTTGTGTTTTGGTCTTTGGTGACTAGAATGACTCTTCTGTGAGAGACAGTGGTTAGTCCCACAGCCCATCAGAAGACACTTTTCAATCATGCCATGCTTGAAAATTCCTGCTGGCCATGGGTGGCCCCAAATGCACATTGATAAATTGATGGCAGTTAATTACCCAGCAAAATATGAGCTGAAGAAGCTACTAATCCTTTTGTAACTTGTTTCTATGTTTTGTTACCAGAGAGCATTTCTGCAGTTATTTTAATAATAACTTATTTTTACAGAGAGATAATTGCAAGTAAAAACATACATAGTTCCAACCAGCGCTGTACACCTCGGCTGACAGTCTTTGGTGGGAGTGGGGGGCAGCTCCAAATTTCAGGCATAGTGCCTAGCAACCCTTAGTTCTGACAAGAACCTAAATATCAGGGTATTAATTTTCACATGATTGCTATCCATTCTTTGAGTTAGTGGTATTTATCTTTAGTGGACCTTAGAAATAGTAGAAAAAAATGTTTCTTTGTCGTTTCTATGACATTAAGGCTGACACATACCACAATCATTATGTCTTACAGGTTGTTTAAAATACTGTTTATGAACACATAGTATTTTCATTCAATGTCATGTTGTATTTTTTTCCGTCTGTGCAAAGTATAAATAATGACGTGCGGTACTAGAAGGGAAAAACAGAATCTATCAGTAAGAATTACCTTTGTCCAGTGTGGGTATGAACACCCATGGACAATGTGTTTTACAAGGCTGCCTACCCCATGTCATGACTAAAGGCTTTGTTCTGTTCTCAGATTACAGCCATTTGAGCTGAGAGAGAAGGAGAGAGAGCACCAAATACAGTGGCTACTTACCTGACACCTGCTCTGTCTTGTCATCCTAGTTCTGAAGGCACACATAAATAACTGAAAGAGACATTTCTGTGCATAAAACCTATTTGTGCAATTACAAGAAAGAGCTTTAAAACAGTTATTTGTCAAAAGTATGCAAATGACACCAAACTGCCAGTTTAACTGCTTTTGTTCTGGGCACTCAGTTTGTCTGTTTGGATTGCACACACACACCCCTCCCCCCGTCCATGTGACATGAATTTGACTTCGATATTGTCAGGTAGTCATCATCAGTTAGGGGTCACTCTGTCTCCACGTGCTGTTCATGTCACTGACTCTCCCTTTAGCAGATCATTCTAAATAGTTTTTGACATGATTCTTTTAAATTGATGGTTATAAAACTATGCTGAAAAGTCCTGTCACTAGGACGCTTTTAGATATGCCCTTTTGTTGCGGGGGGGAGTCATAAAGCCTTTTCTGCTCAAGCTCCGTGTGCAAAGCCAGCACCAGGCAAGTAGGACAGATATTTAGTGTTGGGGCCAGTAAGGCATTGATGGGTAAAAATGTGTGAAATTCTTCAGAGTATGAGCCACCCCCAGGCGAAGTGGGGTTACGATGAGTGGGACAAAGGTAGAATCTACGGACTGGTGACATGTTTAGGTGGCTGGCAGAGAGAGTCAAGAATGATCAAGTTAGGTTGAGACTGAGCAACGTTTGACCTAGCAGCCAGACAACTACGTTGAGGCTGGCTGCAGAATACTTCTCTTAGGAGCCCCAGGGCACGGGCTGGGAGGATTTGCACGGCTGCATAAGGCTACTGTGCCCAGCTCCACCCAGGCTCGTCACTGCGTTGTTTCATGCAACGTGTGTCTTTATCTACAGATACTTAATTTGCTTTCCTTTGTGTTAAATACCACGCTAAGCCATGGGAAGCAGCCTCACATGAGGCAGACAGGGCCCTGCTTTCGTGGAGTTCACAGGCTGGAATAGGAAGGGCAGGAAAGGAGAGAAGCCTTATCCAGATCCGTATACTAGGAATTGTGGCTGTTGTGGGTTGTGCAGAAATGCCAAGTGCTAAGAGAGTGGACTGCAGGACCTGATGTGGAGGTCAGGAATGGCGCTTCTGAAGGATCTTAAACCCCAAGTAGGGTCTAAAGACAGATATGTGAAAGATCAACAAATATAATGATGGTCCGCATTTCAGCAGTGGTCCTAGAGCTGGGAGCCACCTACCAAAAAACTGTAATCGTGCTCCACTATTGATACTGTTGACAGTGTAAACGCCAGAGCCGCTGGGACTTAACCAACAAGGGCAGTGAGCGTTCTACAAAGCTGATCAATAGGAAGTTTTCTTTGGTCTTTACTCTTTCTAAAGCTCCATAAAATCTTTTCTGGATTATCCAAATGTCTGTGCCCTCCCACATGTGTGCTCGGAGATTGGCAGCACAGAGCCACGTTGGCTAAGAAACTCTAGAACAAATATAAATACGTGTAAGAAACTCTCACTAAAACTGAGAAAGGGAATTAAAGGACATCTTATAGCCTTGGCATAAAACTGGGGCTTTCCCTGCTGTCTGCAGATTGTGAACCTCTAAGCACATGTGAAATTGCATAATTGTTCTCCATCCATTTTGAGCAGTCACTTGTCCTGGATAGATCACGATGTGCTTATGGCCAACTGGCGGTTCCCCACATGGAAGCTGTCAATTTCCTGGACTGTCTGTAGCCAAGTCATATTCCTAAACCAATTCCAGAGCCATCTCCTGTCTCTTCCAGTTGTTATCTGCTCAAAGAATGCAGAATCATTTTAATACTTAAAAGATATAGAAAAATAATTGTGCTGACAAGTGAAATCTCCCTAATTAGAACTAATTGCAGAAAGGCCGATATATAATAGTCAAAGAGCTCATTATGAAATTTTTTGCAATATTTAATACATTCGGGAACATCTGTTGGCACAAGGCTCCTATTATCTGACTGTCCAGAGAATCTGCAGTTGGTAATGAAGTACTCACTAACCTCCAGCATCCCGGGGAATCCGTAGCCTTCTGACCCTCACCTGCAAGTCCTCATTTTAATAAGTTGTAGAAAGAGATGTAGGCAGTACATAGCAGGCTGCTGTGAGGTCAGATAGTGAAGCAATGATTTGCACAAATTTCCATCTGAATCAAGTTCTTGGGTATTCTCAGAAAGCCTCAGCCCATCTGCAGGGAAGAAAAGCAGAGGCTCCTCTGTCTTGGAGAACCACCAGTCCCTGTGTGAACAACACCTGCTTCTTGAAGCTCCCTCCACAGGAATATTCTACCAATCCGTGGTTCACTCTTGCCCTCTGGGGCCTGAGTGAAAAAAGATGAAAGGGATTGGGACTTAAAAGGCACCTAAAGCAAAAGAGGAGTTCCTCCACCTCTGGGTGTCTCCCTTAATTCTCCCGACAGGTGTAATCGCTCTCTTCTGGATGAAAACAAAATGAGTCCCAAAGAACTCAGTCCTGAGTACTGTTCTCTGCGCACTCCCACCTCGTCCAGCGCCAGCATCTAGTAGGTGCTCCTAGGTGCTCCGACTTTCTACATGGCATTTTCTGTCCTCTCGTAGTTTCGCAGTGATCTCTTTGCTCATTTATTTACTTACTTTCTCCCTGGGAAAGTCATATGTGCCAGGGATCTGATTGAATAAAGTGTTTAGAAGATCAAAAAAATGGTTTGTAATCTTTTTTTGAAACAGGTGCTTTGAGTTAGATAAGATTGGCTGTTTTCTCTTGAAATCCTAGTACCAGTAGTATCTCAGCCCGTCCTTTACCCCTTTTCTCTGAAGTAATGCAAAAGGCAAATTTATTAGTCTCCACAAGGAAGTTTCCCAAATGAAATTGAAGGGCCTGTTCTTTTTCTGTGCCTAGATTCTGACTCAGAATCAGCTGCAGTTTTTCTGAAGTTCTATGGAGACACAAAAGTGCACTTAAGACATCCACTCCAGGAAGGCTTTGAAATAAATTCTTAGTGTGTGATGCCCTGCAATATATCCATCTATAGCCACAGTGTGGCACTTAACTAGTCCCTAGTGGTTTTGACCATATACTTGGGCATTTTTACTTTTTTTTATGGTACAAAGATTGAACCCAGGAATGCTGAGCAATGTCCCCAGATTTTTGTTTTTTTCTTTTTTACCTTGAGACAGGATCTTACTAAGTAGTCCAGACTGACCTTGAACTTGCTGTCTTCCGACCTCAGCCTCCTCAGTAGCTGGAATTAGAGGTATCACACCCAGTTTGAGCCTCCCAAAACACAAACTAATATTGCATGTCAAGTACTAGGCTATTCAAGGTGCTTATTTAATTCTTGTTTGATTAGCTATATTTCCCAAAGGACACCAACTCACCAGAAACTCTTTAACTAGCTCCCCATTTTCCTGAAAATTCAAATTACTAGGTTCTAGCTGTCTACAGGGCTTTGTTTCCTATTCAACACTGTTTCTCCTGTAAAATCAGTTCAAGTTTACCTTCCCCAGTCTTATTCCCTGAGTCCCTTCAGGGTGTCCTTTTGTCATTTCGGAAGAATCTTCACTAGTCCCCCTATGCTACCATCAGAACCATTTACACTGTGTTTTATTTGACTGTGTGTGAGACTGTCTCCCCCACTGGTTCCAGGGCCGCTAGCGACACGGAATATAGATTGTCTGCCTCAGTACAAAATTGTTCAGTGATTTGGTGAATAAACGAAGCATATGATCCAAATAAATTTGAGAAGTAGTGAGTTTTTTTCCAAACAATAAACCTTGAAAAGATACATAAAACGAATGTACAGTGTGTGTGTGTGTGTGTGTGAGAGAGAGAGAGAGAGAGAGAGAGAGAGAGAGAGATTATATACATGTACGATTCTTAAGCAAAGATTCACTTCATGAATATGGAGCACCCTGTATGTCTCCCAGTATTTTACTTTGCTCGGGTGGACATAGCAGTGTACCAGTATACTATAGACTGTGGACTTCAGCAATAGAAATTCATTTTCTCACAGTTTTAGAGAAAGTCGAAGATCAGGCTGTCAGTGGGTTGGTTTCTCCGGATGCCTCTCCCCTGTCTTGCAGGTGCCACCTTCTTGCTGTGTCCTCACAGGATCTTTACTTTATGCAAAGAATCCTTGGTGTCTCTCCCTCTTCTTTTGTGGGGTGCTGGGGATCGAAACTAAGGCCTCCTGCATGCTAATCATTTGCTCTGCCACAGAGCTACACCCTCAGCCCCTCTTCCTCTTCTTGTAAGGACACCAGCCCTGTTGAATTAGGACCCACTTATATGACCTCACTAATTTTAGTTACCTCTTCAAAAGCCCTATCTCCAGATGTATTCGCATTCTGAGACATACGAGGGAATACAGTTTCAAGATATAGATTCCATGGGGACATAATTCAGTCCATTATACTCAGATACAAAGAATGCAGAAGAGCCAGATCAAAGTGTAATGGGACACAAGGAGTTAAATGGATCTGGCCCATTAGATGGGAAGTTATGTGCTTGTATTTTGGAAAATACTGAACAGATGGAGGCTTGAGAGATGCTACAAAATGGAATTCCGAGAATAAAATCTTTTGAAAAATTATTAAAGAAGGATTGTCAGAGGGGAAAAATATGGAGGCAGGGTTTGCATGAAACAAAACTGATCTCCCTGGAGTGGGTGAGGGAGGCCTGCCAGGAGCCGGGAGTGCAGGGACCAAAGTCACACGCAGTCCTGGGATTTCCAGGCAGCAGTCCGCCAGGGAGGAGAGATGCCGGGTGCTGCCAAGTGGGGACTTGACAGGAAAAGATGGAGAAGGGAAACTTTCTTTCTCTAGGCTGGATTCATAAAAGGGGATCTGTCTACTTCCTGGGTGTTAGAATTTCTCCGTTGAAACAATGCTCTGTAGCCCTTCTTAGTCACAATGTGAGTAGTGCCTTCCCCCTAGGACTAAATGTGAAGAGGGCAGATGATTCTTAGAAAACACACGCTTATAACCTGCCTGGCTCTGGGACTCATTAATGCCACATTGCACTTGTAGCGTGCCGCCGTGCCTTTTCCTCTGTCCCTGCCTAGAGGACAGCTTTGGGGAATCTCCGGGCATTCTCGCTGTACCGCTGTTTTTACGCCCCCAGCATCACTGCAGTTGTTTCTTAGACTCCTCACAGCACTCTGTTGTTTTGCCTTTCCCCTGTTATTTTTAGTATGTCTAAATTACATTCAAGAGCAGTAGATGGAAGGGGCCCACTGTCCAGCATTAACCCAAGTACTTCCTTCTCCTTAACATGTGCCAGCAAGTTATGATAAGACAAACATTTTACATTGTCATTAGCAGTAAATTTTAACAGGAAATCTCCAGAAATCATGTGGGGGGAGTTCAGCTATATGTAAAAGATAGCAGTTTGGCTGGGGACTACCCAAGGACATGGGATCGTGCCGTGTTGTAGTATGCCATAGCACAGTCAGAGCCCTCTACACCCAGCAACCCAAAGACATTGTGGCTTCACAATGACTTTTCAGTTGGAAGGGATTTGCATTGCTTAAAGTTTTGCCCGTGAACTGGGACTATTATGTCAAGCTGTTGCATATTTGCATATTTAAAATTCACATACAGTCTGATGGCAACATGCTATAAGAGGTAAGGAAGATCCGAGACTGAACAAACCCTGGTTTGTTGAAAAGGCAGGTTTTCCTGAAGAAACCTTAAGGCAGGAATTCAGAAGGATAGAGAATTTTTTACCTTATCTTCTGCTTTCTGTATTTTTTAATACCTGTCTCCCTCCAAATTGAGCCTTTCTCCCGATAGCTACTGTTAGGATTTGAAAATGGTTTGTTTATTCTTTAACTCTTGTTGAAATTTAATACTTATTATGGGTCAGATGGGACCTGTACAAGATGACTGAGGCTGTTCCCTCGTTGGTAGATTAATCCGTTTGTGTGATGAATGAATCGGGGAGTTTGTGAGTTGTCTCTGGAGTGTTGCTGCTACAGAAGCCACGAACAGATGCATTCTTCGACTTTAGACTATTACCATAAACCAAACTAAACTTCTTCTCTTTAGGACTAACCTAGTTTGCTGTGTTGTGTTATTATCAACAGAAAACTTACGAACTCAGCTCCCATGAATTTATTCTATTTCTTAATCTATTGTGTTGATTGTGTTCTTTCCCCCAATCTCCTGACCCCCATTCTTGCTTTGCATGCTTTCATTGGAGAATCCAATTTCTGACATGCAGCTTTAAGCCCTGCACATGTCAGACAGCACACTGTTAGTCCGACTTGCAGCCAAACAGCACACTGAAGCCTGGTCTGCCAGCTCGAGGGTGAAACCTGCCTCTCATCACGATTCTAAGCTTATCTCCTCAGCAGTGATTCCGGGACAGTAGCACTAGCTCTGTCTGCACCCAAGTGGTTTTAAGAATAGGTGGATGTCTTATCTGCTCCAGCTGTATAACAAAATACCACTGACTGAGAAATTTATTCTCTGAAATCGGAAGTTTGGAGTCAGGGTTCCAACGGGATCAAATTCCAGGGAAGGGTCTCTTCTTGACTTAAGATGGTTTTCTCACTGTATCCCACTGTGTCCTCACATGGTGAAAAGAAAGAGCTTTTGTCTCTCTTTTTTTCTAAGAGTTCTAATCCATCCTAGTGGGCTCACCCTCATGAACTCATCTAAGCCCGATTACCTCCCAAAGGCTTTACCTCCAAATACCATCACACTCAGGCTTGTGGCTTCAGGGTAAGAACTGCGGGCTTGTGGGCTTGTAAAATGCATGCTAATGCAAACTTAAAATTTTTAAAATTAGCATTGTTACTTTTTTATTGTCAAGTTTCTAAACATTTCCCCTGTGCCTTGGTTTCTAAGGAAACCAGATTATTTTTGAGTAGTGTTCAGAACAAATGGAGCCCTAGTGCAACTTGAAATTTAAGAAGCAGAATATGAAAAGCACAGAGCATTGAGACCCTGGGATGGTATAAGCTGGCCTCTGGTAATGATGCTGTGGTTTTCACTGCACTGATGCTTTATGGTGGTGCAAAGAATTTCATTCAACAGAACCCATCAGTACCTTGTACGTTCATAGCAGAAAGCGGGATGGAGGGGCAGAGTAGGAAGTGGGGCAGATGAGCTCTGAGGGAATCAGAGTACCAGGCAAGGTTTGGGTCTTCAAGTCCTCATAGTCAGAGGTGGGGTTGTTGGTAGGGGTGAGCATTCGCGTTCTTGCCTGAGGTCCTCCAGCAGCTGCAGAGGAGAGGAGGTGGTAGCAGGCCAGAGTGCTGAAATACCAGTGGGCGATGTCATCATTGGAAAGTGAACCAGCCGATGGTAGAAGATGTGGAAGATCAGAAACAAAATAAACTTGTCCCTCTTCACAGCTAATGCTGCCTTGATTGCCACTGACTGTGCAGTCACTGGCTCTGTCTCATCGTGAGCACCCAGCAAATATTGAATGACTATTGAATAAATAATTATTATAATTATTATAATAAATAATCAGTGAGTGTCTACATCTGGGTTCACCTTGCCCCTAGCAGCTCTCTAGCCCCTACAGTACATCCTCATGTTCTACGGAGTTGCACATATTAAAACTATTTGGGGAAAGATTCTTGTAAAACAGGAATTGGAGAAAACACCGTATGGGTTGCCAAGAGAGATGCCTAGGATCTTGGCTTAAGGATGGATGATTTAGACAACATGGTCGTCAAAACATATTGTCCTCTCTGCTGCTTCTGTTGCCATTTCACTCTTTCCATTGCTTTATAATTCTCCTGAGCGCCTTTTTCTTCCCAAGATGGCCACTTTACTTTGGAAATAAAACATTAACCAAACACAATATTGCCAGGGATAACTATAGCTAATGAAAAAAAAAAAAAACTCAAACACATAGGCCTTTTATAACTGCAGTTGTTTCTTTATTAGCTTTTTGCAAAGTAAGATTCAGTGGATCTGTTACTGCACACTAATTGCCATGACTTGCAGAAAATGAGTCATAGCTTTGTGTGTGTGCTACTGCTAGGACATGGCTCTTACTATATTAAAACTGTACAAGTTGTTTTAAGGCCAACTTTTAATTTCAATGGCTCAAATAAATCAGTTTCATGTTGTTTTTGAAAAAAAAAAACATGTTACTTTCTAAGTGTTACCATATCCCTGAAATTTATTTCCAAAATGGATTATTTGTTTAAGTGAAGGACTGTTTGTCTTAGGGAAAGTTATACCTAATTAAAAATTTGAAGGTAGTGAGTTGAGTTGTTACTGTTCTGGACTACACACTTCATTACTTCACTCAGTCCAGAGCATTGTAAAATATCAGAGGTAAAAGGGGATGGGAGGTTTGTCCACGAGGTCTTGACCTGCCAACCCAGTATCCATTTCAGTAAATTTTTAAAAATACATATGTTAAGTGAAATCTGAAATTCAAAGCAAATTAAAATGAAATAATCATCACCACTAGCAATGGAGAGTAATGTGATACAGTATCATTCTTTTTTGTAAGGCACAAATGGCTTTGCAGTTCGGATACCTCCAAGATCATGTGCCTTCTGACTGTTGGAAATGGTTGAGCAGATTAATGCACTCATTTTACAGATATTCACCAAAGGCCCAGTAATTCCCAGAGTGCTAGTGCACTTGGTATCATGGGAGCAGAAGTAGTCAATGTCCAGACATCCTTCGGGGGAAGAGTGGAGGTACTTGCTGTGCCTATAGCACTCGCCAGTTATGTAAGGCTGCACTCTTATGGTCTAGTACTATCTCCCTGGATATGATGATGCTCTGAAGGAATTTTAACTTTACAGTGTCACAGCAAAATAGAGAGCAGGGTCAGGAGAGATCTTAGGGTGTTGCTAACCCACAGATCCTGGTGTGCTTTTATTTCCATTCCATTTAATGATCCCCAAGCTTTTTGACACCAGGGGTCATTTCAGTGTTTATACCATTCTCCTGAGGATTGGCAGTGGGGACGTGTACTTGCTATGTAGTAGGTTGTTGAAATGGGAAGCAGCAGCAGGAGGGAAGTGGGGAGCAAAGCTCCACCTCCTGCCGGATCAGATCAGCAGTGGCATTGGAACCTCATAGGAGCATCCTGACAGGAGGCGGGGCTTCACTCACTGCTCACCTCTGGCTTGCTGTTCATCTATCCTGGCCCTTCAAAGGCTACTGAACTAGTACCAGCCCGTGGTGCCGGGGCTGAGGCCCTGTGCTTTAGTTCAGTCTGATCATTGCTACGACTGTGACTTAGGAATATTCCCTGGGGATAAGTACTGGAAAGGATGAGAGACAGAATCTAGACCTGAAGTGGATGCATTTTTAAAATCCCGTTTGGATCTTATTTCACTTCAAAAGCTTTTATTGATGGTTATTCTTGCATAATTAAACAGTTCTCTCAAACTTCTAATTTGTTCCCTTTTTTTTTTTAAAACAGTGTGTCCGGTGGAGAGCTGTTTGATCGGATAGTGGAAAAAGGATTTTACACAGAGAAAGATGCCAGCACTCTGATCCGCCAGGTCTTGGATGCTGTTTACTATCTTCACCGAATGGGCATCGTTCACAGGGACCTCAAGGTGAGGCCATTGCTTAGCAGCCCCCTTCCACCATTCCACAACCCACAATGCATCTGTGTGAGAGGATTAGGGTTTTAGAGGAGGGGTAAAGCTCCTTTGAGTAGAGATGGGTGAAACAAACAACAGATATTAGTGAATTTTAAATTGTCAGTGCCTTTAGAAAAAGATGAAACTAGTGATGCTGGTCATTGTTTGGGGAGCGTTGTAATTACTAGGCAGTCAAAGGGTCACGGAGAAGTAGACTGTGGGTTGCTTCAAGTTCACCTCCGTTCTGTAAGATCATGGTAGATCACACATAAAGACCATGAAAACCCTTTGCCCAGTGTAACTCTTCAGAGCATTGTCCCCAGCCCAGCCTCATTTCATCACAACACACCATATAAAAGAAAAGGAATAATACACAGCTTAACGAGGAGAACAGAGGAAAGTAAATGAACAGGGATAAGTACAGCCTTCTCCCATATTCTGAGGCTTCTTTTCCTTATGAGGTTTTGACATATTGGCCCATTAGTACTGGATGATCTGGGCCTTATCATGGTACCATAGCACTGCCAGCCCAAGGCTATGTGAACAGCGAAGAGTGGATATCACAAACATGGATGTGAGAGACAGCAGAGAGCAGTAATGTTGGCTTTGGGCTGTAACATGGCTTCTTGCTAAGCAAGTTGCAGGACCAGCCTCACCCACCCCCACTGTCCCCAGCTGACCGTTAGTGTCTAGACAGACTTCCCACTAGCACATGTCCGTGTCACTCAGAGTGTAGACACCAGGATTGTATTGTACGAAGCCAACTTGTACGACGTTGTAGGGAATCCAGATCAGTTTACAAAGTCAATCAGAAACATTTGTCCAGAGTTTCAGTGCTTGCCCATTGTCTGCTATGTGGTGTCCAGGGATAAAATGGCCTAGCATTTCCTGTTGGACTGTGGATGTGGCCCAGTGGTAGAGTTTGCCTAACATACACGAGGCCATGGTATCCATCCCTACCTGGCACCACAAAAAAAAAAAAAAAAAGCTTTTCTCTCCACATATTATTTTCTATTTTTTGTCATTTCCGTTTTTCCTTTGCAGAGGCCCTTTTAGGATCGCTCTGTGATGTCTGTCAGAGACACACAGAATCTTGTCATGGAACAAAATGTTAGGATGCACCAGAGCTGTCTGGAGGGTAGAGGGCTGGTCAAAAATCACTGCTCATATGCCCTGCCTGGAGGTTCTGACTCTGTAAATCTTCCTGGGGCTGAGAACCTGTATTTCCAATGGCTTTGTGGATAATGCTGATGTCGCTGGTCCTGGGGACTAGGGGATATCAGTGTGTTCTCCAGCCTTTGCTCTTTCCAGACTTCTTAACCAATGAATAGGTGGTGAGAGTGATCAGCTAATCTTCAGGGCCAGAGGCGCTGCCGAGAGCCAGGGAAGGATCAGGCAGCCTTGCATGGTGAGCTGGAGCTAAGCAGTGGGACCTTCCCTGCTCTCCTGTGCCCCCACTGAGTGCCATTCTGTGCCTTCAGAACACAGCAGATGACTGTCACTAACAGATTAATATCATAACCACAGAGATATGGTGTCTGTAATTATTTAAAAAGTAATTTCTGAGCAGATAAACCATATCAAGGAGGAGCAGCATTTATTTCCCCCGTAGGCAGAGCGTCTGGATGGAAGATGCTGTTTTTCACTCCCACGTATTGCTTTCGGAAAAGTACTTGCAGCTCCAGCCCGTGGAGCTGTGGGATCACCAGGCTTATCACTGTGGGAAGAATATGCCACTCTGAAGCTTTGTTGTGATCTCTTTTCAGAGGCAAAAATGAGTTTAATCTATGTGGAGGAAAATGAGACTGCAGGATTATATTTTCATGAACATGTAAGAATATTAAAACCATCTGTGTAATCCAAGCCAGAGCAGTAGAAATCTTAGTGGTGTTCAAGATGAGTGCACACAACTGGGACACTACACAACTCCACATTTAAACGTTTCTCTTTTTCCCTCAAGAAAGGTGTTCCTGTGTCTCGTTGCCCTAGCCACCTCCCAGAGATGTTTGTTCTTTCTTGAAAATACATGGACAAGCCAGGCATGGTTGTATATGCCTGTGGTCCCAGCTCTTGAGAGGCTGAGGCAGGAAGATTGCAATGAGTTCAGAACCAGCGTGGACTGCAGAACAAGACCTTATCTCAGAAACAAACAACTAAAATGAAAATGTAGCAGTTGAGACTGAAGTTTCTGCTAGTGCCACCTCAGATTAGGGCAGGGTTTCTCAGCCCCTACATAGTTAACATGTGGAATTGAGTCATGCTTTGTGTGAGACACAGTGCAAGGCCCTTACAAAATGTTCAGCAGCATTTCTGGCTTCTCCCTGTTAAATCCCTGTCCCAATCCATGAGTTTGGACAACCAAGAATGTCTCTAGGCATTGCTAAATGTCTCCAAGGGCCAAAGTGACACCCATTTGAGAATTGCTGCATTAAGAATGTAGTTATATTTAACTTTGACAGAAATTGTGGACTCAGATCTTTTTAATGACTGGGAATAATTGTAAAGGGTTGGAAGTGGTAGTGCAACTCAAGTATTGCCCACCACCACTTGTCTTGGGAATATGTCATAATATGCAGCAAGTCAGGTGAGAGCTGGGCCTTTTAGGGCCCTAGCAGAATTGTAATGGCATGTGGCAACACCTCTTCTCCCCCGTACAGCCCTCCTGCAGTGTCCTGAGGGCCTAGGGTCCAGATTGTTCCTGAGACTGTCCTCTTGGGCATCTCCTTCCTAGTTCCTCTGTTGCCACTCCCCAGGAAAAGTCTTGCTGTCTTTACTATATCTTTAGCCAGTTCCAAGTATTGATCTAAGCTGTGGATATCTAGTTGATTTAAACACCACCCCCCCCCCCAGGAGTGTAACTGATCTTCAGAAGAGCATTTTCATTAACCTTAAAGGACTCTCTTGTTAGAAAGAAAGAAAGAAAGAAAGAAAGAAAGAAAGAAAGAAAGAAAGAAAGAAAGAGGTGAAGGAAGCTTCCTTGGCTCTTTAGCAGTCCCTTATCTGTAGTGAATCCTGTTTAGTGGCATAAGGTCACTTGCTTCCCGCTCCTTCCTCACCTCTGCAGCTGTAGAAGTTCTAAATCAAAGAAAATTATAAATCAGAAAGAAAACTTCTTTCTGCACATATGATTGGATCCTTACCGTTTACCAACGGATAACCCCTAACTGTTGAGAAAAACAACAAGCCATGTCTACTTTAAGATTAGAGAATTTCCCCTGTATCCTAAGCATTAGTCTTCTTTCAAGGATTGTTTGACCTGTTCTGTTTTCTTTTAAAACTTGTTTGAAAACATCCTTCAGCATGTACTTGATTGT
The DNA here is from genome assembly GCA_004027205.1 of Ctenodactylus gundi. NCBI lineage: Eukaryota > Metazoa > Chordata > Mammalia > Rodentia > Ctenodactylidae > Ctenodactylus > Ctenodactylus gundi. Next base: position 354,865 of record PVKB01001225.1, read on the forward strand.
CTCCCAGTCTCCTGCTTCCTCCACAGAATTGTCACTGTGACTATTGATTGCTGCTCCCTTTGTGCTATTGTGTGTGAAGGATCCTATTTTTTCTTTGGGTTTGTTAAAGAATAAAATTATTTTGACACTTGTTCAAATGGTAAGAAAGCCTATTAAAAACTGCATTAGAGGAGAGATTTAGCTCAATTCTGAATACAGCAAGTGGTTATTTAGAGCCAAGGAACCAAGGATGGGATGGGAAGCTCAGTAGATGAAAAAATATATACATATTAAAAGGAGACATTAGAGATGAGGGATTCCTGCCACAAGGATGCATCAAGATTCTTGCAAAAGGTGAGCCAAGGTCTTAGACACAGGCAGAGATGGATGGGGCCCTGGAACCTAGGTTGTAGATTAGAGATTGATCTAGCCCAGATATGTGGGCTTTAGAGCTCCAAGGTGGTGGGTGAGTAGAATCCTGATGTTCAGTCTCCTCCATGAAAACTTTTGCGAACTGGCCAAGACTTTTTCTTTGACCAGCCTTTGGTTTGGCCCAACTGGATTTAGGTTCTTCTAATTCTGGATTTAGTCTGGTGGCTTTATTCAGCCCACTTTTAACAAGAATCCTTCAGAGTTAATTTGGCAAAACTACGTCACCCTTGCTTAACAACCATATTCCTTGCCCCTCCTCAAGATCACGTCACCTTGGCCTGCCTATACCACAAATCCTATGAAGTTGGTTCAGCTCGAATCCCCCTTACTCCTGATGTTTTATTCACTGACCCCTACCCTGCTCCTTGGCTATAATTCTCTACTAAGCCATGTAGTATTTTGAGTCTGATCTCTTTTCCCCTATTACTACAGCCCTGCCACCCCAAACATACCTGATTTAATCTGATCTTTTCCTCTACTGCAAAAACCCATTGTCAGAGTAAAGAGTAGTTAACATCTTTAATAAGTGCCTGAGTAATGTTTCTCTTTAATAACATCCAAAGTGGAGAATAGAGAATTTGATCAGATTTCAGGAATGGGAATTCTCAACAAAATGGTTTAGCTATATTCCTGCCAGGATTGGACTGTCTAGAGCTGAATAGGGTGGGAGGGACACGGAAGCCAAGGTCAAGGCCTTGTCCAAAAGGGAACTCAGAGGAGCCTGGCTGAAGTTTGATCAAGGACATAGTCTTGACTAGTGCTCAGAATTCCTTCACAGCAATGCCTGTAAATTAGTATTTATCCACTACGCAGTCACCACTTAGAGCTCTACAATCCTGGTGCCTGTCCCCATCTCAGATCTACTACAGTAGGACATCTTTTGCCATTGAATACTCTCATAGGTGATTCTCCCTCACAGCAAGGCCAGGAATCACTTTTTATAAACAAATCTGGTCATTCTTCAGAAGCTAGATGCTCAGATTTGAAACCTAGGTACTAAAGATTCACCATAAACCCCCAACAGGAAGGAACATTGTTCACCCTTGGGCTGGGAAGAAGAGCCAGACAGGAAATGGTGTGGGAACTCAAGCTTCCATGTCAGATTCTTCACGCCGCCTTCCTCTTAAGGTTTAGTGGAAGTGAGAGCCAGGATTACTTAATCACTCAGTAAATCTCCAGAATTGTCCTGGTGGTAGATGTTCCCAGATGACAGCAGACGTGACTGTGCCTGATGTTGTCTTCCCTCACAACAACAGCATCAGCCAAAGCCGTTCTTCCCCTCGCTGTGCCCCCACCCCACACATGCAGGTGCATCTTCTCAACCCAGCAGTACAGGGCCAAGTTCCAAAGCTGTAGCTTCTCAGTCTCCATAAGCTCCCTGCCCCCGGTTCCTTGCTAGGGTGCTAGGAACAGTAGAATTCCTCAGTTTTGCACCAAACACTGCGCAAATGGTGCTTTGTTGTCTCCCTGCCAGCCGTGCCTCCCCTCAGTCCCTCCTGTATCTGCGGGTACGGGTGCCACTGAGGGGGCACAACCGCGGTGAAGACAGCACTGCGGGAAGTGCAACGCGCTAGGGTCACGTTACCACTGTCTGAGCTCTGTCATATGCTGGGCAGAGGAACAAACAAGAAGCCATTGTAACGAGTGCTTTACAGGAAGGCAGCCAGAACCTTGAAGTCCTAATGGCATGTGGCTAGGATGTGCTTTGTCTTCCAACTCGAGATTTGTTCCAAGATGTCGTTCTTTGCTTCCCAGGGAAGGGCTAGAGCAGGTGTCTGATGGGCTCGGGGGGTGCTAAGCGTAACCCAACTGCCGGACTTTAGAAAACCCAAAGAATGTTACTGTTGGTAGATAGATCTTGGATTAGAGAAGAGCAGCTGGCAAGGGTCACTAGTAAAAATAAAAAATAAACAGATGAGCACCTGTGAGAATAATTTTATGTCCTGGGATTCCCCTTCCCCCAACCAAGAATTGAATGAATTCTTGAACCAAGAACAAGGCCAGGAGCATCAGTTTTTTCCATTGCCCCCAAACATGGCTAGTTTTTTTAAAGTCGGCAAAATATTAGGCAAAAAAGAGAGCGAAAGAGACTAATATTGCTGTAGGACCTACCTGTACTGTGCTGTGCGGGACACTCCAAACGGTGCTTATTAAATACTCCTGCTGTGTCTAAAAGTCAAGGACATTCTAAGCGCCCAGGTTTTATGCTTTGGTGAGTCTCCCATAATTAACTCAACTTTTAACAGTATTTGTCTTTTGCTTTTCTAGCCTGAAAATCTATTGTACTACAGTCAAGATGAGGAATCCAAAATCATGATCAGTGACTTCGGGTTGTCGAAAATGGAAGGCAAAGGGGATGTGATGTCCACGGCCTGTGGGACCCCAGGCTATGTTGGTAAGAATAGGGTGCGCATGGATGTGTGTGTGTGTGTGTGTGTGTGTGTGTGTGTGTGTGTGTGTCGCCGTGTCAACTCCATCAGTCTTAAGTGTTTGAGCTTGGCACATAATCACAGCTGCCTTCATTTCTCTGGAGGGAGGAATAAAAATATTGAGAAGCACTGGAATAAGGTAGAAGCAAAGTGGTTCCCCAGAAACCCTTTAATAGTTGGGTTGAAATCCTGTTGGATTTAGTTGTGGGCCTGAATGAAAGCCAGGCATTAATTTGGATGGGTTCCCAGGTTCTGATACCAGAAATATTGCATGTATCTGTTTCTGAATGATTTACAGTGAAACAGTGAGATTATAATAAGGTTCAGACACAATAAAATATTCAAAATGTTGATATAGATGTGACCAGAGAGAAAATATTGATATCAGGAAACTGTTCAACCCTTGATAAAATCATTCTCCTGAGTCAGACGTCCTGTATTTGTACTAGCAAAACTAGCAGTTTTTAAAGATATTTTCCTAAAATCAGAACCACAGATTCTGTATGTTGTGCATACAAAATGCAGAAAAGGTACTGACAGATCTCAGCATTTGAATTCTGAAATTTATCTTCTGCCTTCTGGGAACCTAGAGAAAGACCATGGGGGCTGTGTTAGTCAGGTTTCCATTACTGTAACAAATATATGAGATTATCAGTTTATAAGGAGAAAAGGTTTGTTTTGGCTCACCGTTTCGGAGGTTTCTGGCCACGATGTCAGGGCCACATTGGTTTGGGTCTGATGAGTTTGTGTGTCATGGTGAGAGTACATGACAAAACCATTTACCTCATGGCTGGGGCACAAAAGAGGAAAAGGGGCTGGGGTTCTAATCTTTCCTCAAAGGGCATGACCCTACTCACCAAAAAACCCCCCAACCAAGCCTATCTCTTAAGTGTGCTGCTGTCTCCCAGCAGTGCCCTGACTGGAAAGCCAGCATCTAACACAGGGGCTTTGGGGGACAATTACCCAAACCATAGCGGGAACTAACAGTGAGTGTTTTGAGACCTTTCTTTATGTCAGTGTATTCCTTTCCTCAGCAACTGTGTATGAGGTGCCTAGTGGGCTCCACGTTGCTCTGGACACTGAGCAAGAAGGTGCATGAGGCAGCACAATCTTGTCCTTGTGGGGCATTGTAATTGGGTCTGCAGGTGACAAAGAGCTAGATAAGCGAACAGGCCATGCTACTTGCTGAGTACTACAAGGAAAATAAAACTGGGGACATGCGATAGTGTGACAAGGACAGGAGGAACTAGGACTGTGTGGAGAGGACCAGGAGGAGACTTAGGCCAGTTGCCTGGGTGATGAGAAGAGGCAGCCACTCAAGAGTTAGAGAAGGCCAGTTGTGGCCAGCACAGTCACCTTGCACAAAATCCCAAAGGCAGAATGAGGGTGTGAGCCAGGTGTGTCTGAGAACTTGGGAAGCGAGGCTGGGAAATGGAGACCTAGGCTGAGTTCTTTCCATGCAAACCACAGTAACTTTTCTTCATGATGACAGTACATGATCCCACACAGGAAGAGGAGAAGTACTACATGGCCAGCATTCTCCTGTGTGTTTGAGTACAGTCACAGAACTTTCCCAGGGAGGCCAAGGAGAGCCTGCCTTGAGCCAAACAGGCCCGGAAGCCCCAGAGCCTTTTGGGAAATTCCCAGTGACCTTGGAGGCACCTCATGTCCCCAGGTCCTGGCATGATGATAGTCATATCAAGCTGAAACATTACTTCAGCTTCATTTTTAAAGTAACTCACAGGAAAGAGGAAAAGTCAGGTGGGGGGGGGGGTGAAAGGGGGAAATGACAGATTTAGGAGGAGAGGTACACGTGGTAGAAATGTGGCAGGAAGGAGAAGGTGTGGTGGGTGTTCCCAAATGAGGCTCACATCCCTGAATTGTGTGTGTGCACATGTTGGAGGAGAGGTGCTCTGGCCATTTTAAGTCGCCAGTGTGTCCTTGATGGTGGTGATGGTGTAGTCGGTGATCATCTGTTCCAGGACAATACCATGGGGGCTGCAGCAGTAGCCTGGACCATGACTGGGAGTCATGGCATGTGGGTTGTGATGTGAGACTCATTTACAGGTATGCCAGAGGTGGGACAGGCACTGAAATGTGAGTACATGGTATGTGTATGAAATTTCTCTGGTGCTGTTCAAGCCAACAGGTAGGCAGCAAATAAAAGTCAATAGGACACCTTGATCCTCAGGCAGGGGACTCTGTTCCAACCATGGTGAAACATAGAAAATGACCAAGCCTGCTGGGTGATGACGCAGGTCCCCTGTCCTGGTCAAGAAGACCTTGATCCTTCCTGCAAAGTCTCCAGGCTACAGAAGTTCAGTACCATGGCCTGGCTTTCACCTTGAGGAGGTTGGCTCTTTACTGGGAATGAAACATGGAGACAGCTTCTCTTGGGTTAGCAGCACATGCAGAATGGCAGTCTCTGTGGGTCTGTAGGTGGCTGCTCTCTGAAGACCTGGTTTGCTGTTGCATTCAGCACTGATGAATCCAGGGACAGAATTAGAGTGATCCCTTCTCTAAAGGCAGCTAGCTGAGCCACTGGGTGATTCTATTGTCAGATACCGAGTTTCCTTGAGCAGTGTATAAGGAAAGGAGGAATGGAGAAACAGCTATTCCCAGGAGCACTGGGATTCCTTGGAGTCAGACCCTGAAGTGAGCCCTGTGGAAGGGGATACAACTTCTTCGGAAAAGAGAAGCAGCTACATTGAAGATGTAGGGCTGTCTGTGTGAGCATCCTTTGCATAGTCATATGCTGGGCTAAGGCTCTTTCCTTACCCATCAACTTGCATGCAAACTTCTATTCCATCATCAAAACCCAGCGTCAGTGCTACTACCTTTTAGTTATTTTCCTAACACTCCATCCTCTCCTTTCTCATCCAGTTCTTTTCCTTGGCAGTTTTTCCATATGATGGCGCCAGTCACGTTGCATGACAGCTCGTATTTGTCTTCATCTTGCCCTGCTGCCCTGAGTTTTTCTCAAGCAGGAATTGTACCTAAGTCATCTTTGTACAGATACTTATTGAATTTTTTTCTTTCTCTTCTACTCATTCAACAAATATTTCTTGAGTTCCTCCTCTGCATTGTGTACAGTGTTTGGTGTTTGGATTAAGAAGGTGTAGTCTCTGCCCTCAAAATGCTCAGTACTGTGAGAGGCCAGTGAATAGACAACTTAATAATGTATAATACATGCTATGTTGTTCTTCCAATCAAGAATTATTTATTTAGTGTCTCTCTTCTGTTTGAGACACTGGGAATGCAGAAGAGAAGAAGAAAAGAAAACCAGACCAAAGCCCTCATCTTTGTGCTCCTTACATTTGAGTAGTGGGAGACAGATTTAATAACTATGTAAATTCATCTGTTTGTTAGATGATCTTCAGTGCCTGGGAGAGAAACAAAGCATCAAAGAGTGCAGGGGTATAGGGGTTGACCATGCCTCCCTCACTACCAGGGTAACGGGGGTTCAAACTTGATAGAAGTGAAGGAAGTGGCCGTGGTGTTATTCTGAGGAATAAGCACAGCGCGAAGTATGCAAACAGCAGGGAGTTAGCGTGAGCAAAGGGCAAGGACCAGAAGATCCAATCAGAGAAGTGACAGGCAAGTGTGTGCAGACCAGGCCATAGAACTCCGTGGTAAATGCTCAAGCTTTTGCTAAGGATGACGGGCACCCAGGGGAGCTACTTGGTTAAGGGAAGAGGTGGTGACCCCTCCAGGATACAGCCTGAGGTCCGGGGAGGTGACAGTGAAGAGAGGCTGGAGGAGGAGAAGGGAGACCAGTTCTGAGGTGCTGCCCTGGGTCAGGTGAGGAATAGTGTGGTCGTGGCCCAGTTAGTATCAAGGGGAGGGGCAAGGAGCTGTTGAATTCCAAACTGAGTTAAAAGAATATCATCAAGATTTTTCTGAGAAACAAAAAGGTTTGGGACTCAGAAGTCAAGGATAGTTCCCAGGAGTTTTGCGCCAAGGCCCTTGGAAGGACACAATGGCCGTTCCCAGAGGTCAGAGAGCCTGAGAGTTGAGCAGAATGCAGAAGTTTGCAAGCGGGTAGTCTGGTTGGATTTGGTAGATTTCGGCTCACAACATTCTAATCACGATATTTTTGTCAACTGATCATGTATAACCTTGTTTCATGTGTGTTTCTGTGAAAGACACCTGACTTAATCTGTCTTGCCCATTCATTAGCATTGAGTGCACATCCAGCAGCACTGTCGTTCATGCCTGAATGAAGCTTATCCAATAAACATATTTTCTTTGTGAAGCCAGAACACAGCCTTCTGGTGCTTAGAAGCATTCAGTTCTCTGCTTTGGGGCTTGCTGCCTGCTCCCACCCTCACATATTGTCTTCAGATTTAGAGAAAATTACTCCTGAATGTAAATGAAGAAGACCTTTCTTTTGCCCCATGGTAGCCTACAACTTTACAGCCCTAGTGAAGATTCATTATGTTAAAAGTGTTACTTTCAACTTGCCATCTATTGTTTTATTGTTATTGTTCTCATTTAAGTGACTACCTACCTGAATAGTTAATTCTGCCAACATCCAGTTATTACTTCAATTTAAATGAACACACTAATAATGAATAAACCCATGAAAAGGGGCTGTTTTGTCTACATCTCCCTAGGCACACCGTCTTAGGAGAAGAAAACGGGAATCTGAGTACTGTGAACTTCACATGGAGTGGCTGCCTGGGTTTTCCGCTTTCATTAGGACCCCTGGCCCAGAGAGAGGGAGCCACTTGGCTGGTAAAAGATTTCCAGCATCTCTCTAGCCATGTCCTTAATATGTGCTATAGCAGCTTAGAGGGCTTTGGTCTCTTAGAGGACTGGGTATTTGTCTTAGCTTTCTGTTACTGGGACAAAATACCCAACATCTACCTCAGAGAGGGAAGATTTATTTTAGCTCACAGTTTTCAAAAGATCACAGTCCATTCACAGGCAAGTGGCTGGCAGTGGTGGAATGGGGCCAGAGCTGGACCTAGAGACAGAGCTTCTTGCGATGTGGCAGAACACTGGAAGGAAGGGCAGAACCAGCACACACTTTTCCAAGTCAGGCCCCAAGCATCCACCCCTTCCAGCCAGGCCCCACCTCCCAGCAGTACACAGTATCCGTAGGTACATGAGGCTTTGGGAGACACTCCTACTACTCCAAATCACAGCAGTACTCTATCAACATGAAGAGGGTCCCCAGTAGAACATGTCAGGTAGGTGATGCAGATGCATGTTCCATGTATGACAAAACTAGTACCTTTCAGAATGATCTTTATTTTATATACAGGCAGAGACTCATCACAGGCTTGGAATGGCCAGGGGGACACTCATGGAGGAAGTGGGAATTGGAGATAAAGAGTTATAGATATAACGTAGGCGGGGGAACTGAGGCCCCAAGACACGATCTGCTGCTTGTAACATCTGGGAGAAGTCAGCAGCCTCGTTTGGCTTAGAGAGGAGGCCAGTGTACATCAGTACTTACTAATAATTTAAGATAAACACTGTGCCGCATCAAGAACCTGTGTCCTTAGGGTCCCATGCTGGCTCTCAGGATGGTACTGACCTAGGTGTTGAATCCATTTAATTCAGTTACAATAGTCCTCTTGTCACCAATAAGAGGCAAAAGTGAGAGCTAAGAAATATCATAAATGACTTATACTGCCTTCTCAGATACATTAATTAAAATATCCAAATGGATTCTGTCAAGTCACTGAACATAAGTAGAAAGGGACAGAAAACAGCCATTTCAATCATGCAGTTGATAGGAGACCAGAGGTGATAAATATACTCTCATTTGGTAGAGAAGAGTATTTTAGGTTTTTTTTTTTTTTCCTTAACGTTACTGTTTGCAAACTGATGTGATTGTAGCCAGAATTAGTTCTAGTTTCAGAAAGAAAAATGAACATTGTAAGCACCCTTCAAACCTTTGTGTATAGATCAGGTGGCAAAGGCTCTCCCAAGACAAGAGAACCTTGTTGTTCTCTTTCTCCTGGGGTGATCTCAGAAATTTTGAACTTCACCTTAAAGAGAGGAGGCTGGTAGTGTAGGCTTTCACTGCTTTGTGACATTTTGGGGAAAAATAGATGTCTTTCCATCAAGCCTTGTCAAATGATGGTTGATCGCTGTACAGTGTTTCATCAGGAGTGTCCAACAACTCTTCACGATTGGACTCGGTGGGCCCATCATACTGTTTACCCGCAGATTGATCCTTTGGTTCCTGATTTGGTGGCTGGTTGTTTCATTACTGGAGCTGTTACAGATGGAGTCATTCCCATCTTCTTCCAGAACTTAGGTGCAATGTTGCCTACACAGCCACGGCAGACATCTGCAGGCTAGTCTGGGCTTAACTTACCTAATATAGTTTAAACATGTCTCATCTTGCTTTTCTCTAAATGGAGATGGAGAACAGTTGGTCAACATTCTTAGAAAGATTTTTTTTTTTTTCCTCCTAGAGGAATGCCCTTAATTCAAAGTTCATCACAGCTTTAGAACTCAGTCTTTAGACTTTTTATCCTCTTGGAAACCATAGGTCCCAGCCAGGTCACTTTTGGGATGTGGCCCTCCATCTCAAGGTGACCCAGCCTGGAGGTGGTACCATCCTAGCAGAAGATCTGAATGCGTTTATAAAGCATGTCTTTGCTACTGATTACGTACGAGAGAGTTCTAAATCCTTCAGTTAAACTCTTGAGTTTTTAGTTTCTTATCCATAAAATAAACTTGCTGGAGTAAGTGTACATTGTGATTTTTTTTTCTCGTAGTTCTAATATAAGGTGTGTGTATAAATATGTGACATAGTATCCATTAAGTATGTAAATATATGTGTGTCAAGGAAACTGAACTAACAGGTAAAAAAACAATCCAACCCCATTCAGAACAAAGAAGAAATTGGATTAAGTTGCTGGACATTACTCATTTCTATCCTCTTCGGCAGCCCGAGTAATCTCAGTTCTTTTTATCTTTCCTCATAGCACCTTTGCCCCTAACCCTTTAATCTTGTCTGTTCAGTGTGGCAGTTTTCCCTGCAGAGCTTGGTTTTATTTGTTTCTCCGCGAAGCCATGTATTTTAGAGCCTGACTAGAAGCCTTACTTCATCGTTCCCCTTCTCTGAGACCATTAGTGTTGAGCAGGATTTTCTGTAACTGATAAATTGTCGTATAGGGCAGACGAGTAGGAAGATCCAGACAAGAATTTCCTTTTTCTTCTTTTTAGTGAGCGACACTGTGACAGCCCGCAGTAAGCATTTCACACCACCTGCTGCAGCTAGCTCTCCCTGTCAAAGGAGATAGAACCCCTGTGAAGGCCCGTCCTTGTATTAGCCTTGACAAAAGTAGATGTGGACAAAAACAAAAATCTCCTTATTAAAATATGAACAAACTAAACCTAACTTTGCCTTTGAGAAGCCCCATCCAATGTGTACAGCCCTACTAAATCACTGGGGGGAAGGCAGGTCCTGGCCAGGGAACCCAAGACCTCATGCATGCTAGGTAACCACTCTTCCACTGCACTGTGTCCCCAGCCTTAAATCATCCTCCCTCCAAAATTACTCTTAACCACATTATTTTTAAGGCACTTTTACTCTTTCTGGAAATTCTTAATGACTCTTCTAAACACTTGGAGTTGGGATGAAGTTCACATTTTCTGAACTGGCACCATTTTGACACCATTCTGTCATGGTGGAAAGGAAGGACAACAGCAGCACTTTGTAACTTAATCACTTTGGTTTTTTTATAATGACTAAAACCCAAAATGTTGGAATGACTATATCAACCTTCTTTATTGTGAAGTTTGGCTTCTTGTCAAATTTCAGAGCAAAGGATCATCGTAAGTAGAAGTAGCTGGCAGTCCCATTGTGGTCACAAACCAAATAGATCAGGAGGCTACATCCTCAGGACCAGTATGTGTTTCCACACTGCCCGACATGCTATATGTAGACATCAACTTCCCTCTTCCCCCTGAATTTCAAGTCTTCCACATCTCTCCCGCATTTTAAAACTCCAGCTGCTCCCCATCCCATTTTCCGCTTCCTCCTATTCCTCAGCCTCCTGCCTCTACCCACAGTCACATTTTGGCTGTGGTAATGTTTGAACAGTAATCCGAACTCAGTTCAGAATGGTGATCATAAACCAGCAATGATGTTCTAACGGGGACTTTGCATGCCTGTGGTAAAACTCATGAGGCTACTAGGAAAATCATAGTGAGTTCTCTGTGGCAATACATTTTTAGTAAATTACCTCTGTTAAGTGAAAAGTAAGAGCTGAGGTATCTGTGTCAACAGAAAGAGATCAGAGCAGCTTCTACAACATTCCACTTCTCTCCTGAACCTTGAGTTGAAGAGACATCATGGACAAGGAATAACCCTGAGTTTCATCTGATTTTTTTATCTGCTCACAGTCCAAATTACAATCCTCTTAAGTATGGGTGAAATGACAACTGTTTACTAAGATGTCACCAGAAAGTCCCTCATGTTGGAAGTCTTTTTCTTTTGTAATAACGCCATCACTGACAGCTGTCCTCCCAAGAAGCACCTATGCTAGGGACGTTTCAGCCTCACCTTCATGTGGTAATAGAATTCTTACGGAGGCCACACTCTTCCTAAATTGTAAGCCTGAGGTGTGAACAACACAAGATTTAAATTTGTTCTTTTGAGTTTTAGAATGTTCTCACCATCTCTGAGTAGGCCACTGTCACCCATCCCACTATTTCAAAGAACTCTCACCGCCTCTCTGACACACAGTGCCACTCTTTGAAACTGTACTGTGGTTTGAATTAGGAAGTTTCCACTCATCCACCAGCAAGGGGCTGTGTTTCTGCATGGGTTGGAAGATCACCAGTGATCCAGGTGACTCCTGTGTCTCCTGGAATTCCTTACAATGAGAGGTCATGAGCAGTTCTAACATTGATCTCAAATCCTTTGCCACAAAGGTGCTACTCTGGGCCAACATGGCAGGTGCCTTTGGGGGCAGAAGACGGAGGCAGGAACAGATAATGAATTCTCCAAGCTGTTCTGGCCCAGAGCCCAGCCTATAAATCTACTCTCTGATTCAGTTCTGAAACTTAGATCATAGAGTTTTTATTTAGAATATATTCCATAGTTTCAGGTTTTCTTCAGGTCAGTTTGACTTAAAAATGGCTCTCCCATCATGTCAGATACTCTTCTCTGCCTTCATGTCACCTCTCTTCCTTAGAAAGGCAGCTACAGCTGCTGCCTCGTTACTCCGTGACTTGTACCTTAAGCTTCACACCCAGAAAAAGGAGGACCCTGTTTCTATGGGGCAGGATCCAGGTCAGTTTCTATAACCAGCTAAGCCAGAGCCTTCAGTGGGATGCATCCCAAGAAGAGGTACTTCAGTAATTACTGATTAAACAATCATTGCTACAGTTTAGATCTGAATGTCCCTCAGAAGTCTCATGTGTTCAGAAGTGAGACTTTTGGAAGGTAATGGGGTCATGAAGGCTTTAACATCGTCACTGGATCAACCCTTTTGTAAAATCATAATTTGATGACATAATTGGGAGATGATAGAAACAGAATGATTAAAGGGAGTGGATTGTAGAGATCTGACCTTGGAGACCATATCCAGGCCCAGCCTCTTCCTCTCTGGCTCTTTCCATCCCTCCCTGCCCTTGGCTGCCATGAGGTAAAGAGCTTTCCTCCATCATGCTCTTCTACCTTAACACAAGACTCTGCCAGTGGAACCAGCAAACCATGAACCGAAACCTTTAAAACCATGAGCCAAAAGTAAACCTTTCCTCCATTAAGTTGTTCATTGAGGGTATTTGTTGCAGAGACAGACCTGACCAGCACAGCTGAGTAAAGGGAGACTTGCTGTCCAGGTCCTGTCGGTTCTAGGCCATTAGCTTATCTCTTCTGGCTTTGAAGGCTGATTGCATCACCATTTTTCACCAACTGGAGCTGGCCATCTTTGATGTGCTGAGAAGGAGGGATGAAGAAACATTCAAAGAAGGAAATAAATCCCCTTAAACATGACCTTAGTTAACAGGTTGAGGTTGTCTCAGATTCCTCCGTCTCTTTGGCCCATGATAGAGTGTTCAGCAAACAGGAAAATTCCCTTTCTACTTTATAAGCACAGGAAGATGGATTACATTTCCTCACCCCCACAAGACAGCTGCCCTCTCAGTTTTCAGTTCCACTTGGTTAAGTCTTTTTCTCCCCTTCAATAAGGAAAGTCAGCAGTTAAATTGTTTAAAGAACAGAATGCAAGGGTTCTGAAATTCTGTTTCCTCCCAAACTCTCTGGAGTCCTTCCCTTTACCAGGAATACTTACTCTAAATCAACATAAAGTGGCTGGGTTGTAGAAGACTTTGCCCACAAAGTAGAATTTTCCATACATGGGCTGGTAGTGAGTCTCAAAGTAGTAAATCTTGTTATTTTTACATTCTAAGCCTACTGTGTTTTTATACAGTCTGAGCTAAGTAAGCCTGGGTACCCAGGAGGAATACATCTGTCCATATGGAGTTGTCTGGTGGCCCAGGGGATACTTGGCTGAACTACAATGTTCACATGGAGGAAAACTTTAATTTGCAGGTGTAAACTAGTAAGTTTGCAGCAGAAACAGCTAGGAAAGCTAAATGAATATCACCCAGATCCTGACCAGGAAGTTCTGAGTGGTCATGTGACAGAATCTCTCTGCTGATTACCCCAAAACTGAGTAATTTTGAAATTCCTTTGAGAAAAGCTTTGAGAAGAGTAGCTAGCTGAGTGACAAACATTTCCATCTGTACCAAAGATGGCCTAGAACCAGTTATATCTCTTTTATCTCCAGAAATCTTTTGCTTATGGAAAGGTGGTTAGTGATTGACCTTGACTGTATCTAATTAAGTACTTCCCAGTAAAATAGTTACTGGAATTGCACAATCCATTTGTCACTCATTCTCTCTCATTCTGTTTAATTTTTTTTTTCTGTAACTACTCACCAAAAATACTGAAGGCACCTAAGTGTATTCATTCCTCAGTTGTATGGAATTTGGAAAACATCTTCTCATGCATAATGGCACATGTGGTGACTAAGTTGGGTCTAGTTAGATAACCACATCCTGCCCAGCTCTGAATTTATAAGGCCTAGAACCATGGTCCTGTCCCTAGCAACATGAAGTTTTGTGTTTGACAGTGTGATTCTCACAGCAAGAAAGGGATGTATAAGAGACAGGGGCATCTCAGGAGGCTAGTGTATTGCAGACTTCTGATGCATAGACCTGGGAACCCAGCCATCGTGCCCTATATGTGTGGCACACAGGTAGAACTGTTCCCTCCTTGGGGTTGGCTAAGTCTAAGGGACAATCAGATGGTTGGACCTGCTGCCCAGCTTGCACATGGCCTTTTCAAATCTTGAAGTGGATGACTTCTACAACCACTGACAGCCTACGGGGACTTTTCCTTATCCCATAAGGAGGAATGTGTATGTCCTCTCCACTAAAGTAGAGTCCTTCCTGTCACAGCTGTACCAGGAGTCCTTTCCTGTTTTATGCTGGAGCTGGTGTCCTCTCTAACAAGTGAGTGGCCTTTTAATGACTGCTGTATTGGTCCAGGCTCCAATTAAGTTATTTTTTTAAAGCCTCCCGCTTTCCAAAGGTGGAGAGTGGTGGAAAGTTGCCACCAGGGCCTCCTACCACACATAAATTTTGCCGCAGTTAGAAGAGAATGCTGTTTCTCCTTGCTGAGAAAGTTTGAGTCTCCAGACAGTGTTGCCAGAAAATGTGGTTGCATGGCTCAGGGAGCCCATCGCATTATCTGAAGCCCAGGTGGACTATGTTGTGCCTGGAAACTCATTTGTCTTCTGGAAGTCTGTAAGTTGGACACCTGTGACTTTTTTCAGAACTGTAGCAGAATCCCTGCCAAGTGATGTGAAACTAATAACATGGTACTAAGGAGTTTGGCTAGTTCTCAGCAGGAAAACCAGCCTCTGAAAAGATGAGACTGGGCAGTGGAGTGCCCTGTACCGCATGCTACGCTAGCTGAAAGGAGGCAAGCAGTCGGAGGAGTCGGGCCCCCTCAGGCCAGGAGGATTTGGTGGACTGAAAAAAACAGTGGAGCCCATAGCAGATCTCAAGAGTAGAAGGAGAGAGATTGCCCCTGAGAGACTTAGTAGGTCACTGTGTCCAGTTGCCAGTAGGGTTTTGAATACTGCCTGAAAATGTTCCTTTTCAAGAATTTCTCTAAGATGAGAAGAAGCTGTTGGAAGTTATCTAGGTAGTATTCCAAAGGACCTTTGGTTCTAGAAATCACATCGCAAGTAAAATTAGGATTTAGGCTTATCAGTATATGAACCATAGTATGATTTTCAGAATACTTAAAGTTGATACGAGTATTATTTCAAAAGCATTATCTTTATGTTCCACATCTATCCTCGACCCTTCATGTCCAAGTGCAATTAAGAATCTCACAAGAAAGTTAATGCTTTGCCCGCGTCCAGTTGCTATAAGAAGTTCTTGTATCGTGTTGTCGGTACAACTCAGATAAGACACAGACCAAAAAGGAAGAAAAGTTTGACATAAATATATTGATATCCACCCACAACATCATTTTCTGGATATTGATTTATTAATAAATTAGAACTTTTTCCTCCAACATCTATTCTATCCACCCAAGAAGAAATTTTTAACCATATATTTGGGGTTACAGATTTTACCATGAAAGCAGACTCTCACAATTTAAAAATTACTGGTGCGTCCTTAGTCTTTGGCTTCAAGAATCTAAACATTGCAAGCAATCTCTAAGCTCCATGAAACTTGGCCACCTGCCTTTTGGTTCTCAGCAGGGCCCTGCACATTTGCCCAATATTGGTAGTAAACTGAACTTGCCAGGTGGAAAGTGGAATGTTTGATGTGCACTTGTTCCTAGGCTTGTGCACGGTGGCCAGTGTCTTCTTTTTTCTAACAGATGAGGACAAACAGGAGAATGTCATTCTTTAATGACTTCTCCCTTCCTCTGTGCAGCTGCCGGAGAGCCATGAGGATGGCAAGGCAGGGCACACAGCATGAGCAGTCCTCTTTGGGTGCCCGCTTTTCAGGGCGTTGAGGAGTCTCTTTTTCTACATTGTGGCTCAGAGCATCAGCCCAGTCAGTCTTTGCTCGTTCCTATCAAAAATGCAGATGGTCCCTCCTCTGTGCCTCTTCCCGAGGGTCTGTCACCATTGGGCATCTGGTGCACAACCTGAATTTGTACTCCCAATTTTGCACTGATATCCTTTGTCTCTGTACCTTTTCCCACCTTCTGCAGTGGAGTGGCTCTGCCAGCTGGATGGCCCTGTCACCCCAAGAGTCCTGAAGATCCCTACCATAGTCCCAGTGCTGTACCCCACCAGTTTGCCTTCTTCTCCTACCATCTGAGTCAGCTCTAGGGGAGAGGGAGCTGGGGCTCATGTTCCTCTTCTGCCTCTGATGAACCTTCTTTCCATCAGGCCCCGAGGCTTACTGTGGAGGATCCTCACAGATGTGGCCACTTTTCACACTATCTGTGCTGATGGGGCAGCTCTGACCAGAGCTCTAGCTCAGAGAGGGGAGCATCCCTTCTAAATCTGAATGGCATTTACTGTGGGAATGGCTCCTTTTTGTGAATTCCCATAATAAAGGCTTCTGAGAAATACACTCTTAGCAGCTAGGGAAGGAATGATCAGTGCAGCCAGCTTCCTGCTGTCCAGGGGTCACATCTCCAGTTGGTGATTGCCCTTGGTTTATAATTTTATGTCTCCTTTTACTATTGCATTGAGAACAGACATAGCAAAGAAAAGATACAAAAATGGGTTTTGTTGTTGTCTTTCTTAATTTTGTTCTTGTTATAAAGAAAAATGAGCCAGGAGTGATGGTATGTGCTATAATTTCTGCTACTCAGGAGGTTGAGGCAGGAGGATAGCAAGTTCAAGACCAGCCAGGGAAACTTAGTAAGACCCTGTCTCAAAAAGAAAAGTAACAGAAGAGCTAGGAATGTAACTCAGTGGTAGAGCACTGCCTTTAGCCAGCACATGGCCCTGGATTTAATCTCCAGCACAGAGAAAAGAGGTTCCTATGAGAGATATGGAAGAATTTAAGACTAGAACCTAAAATTTGGCATGAGAATGGTCGGTGAATTGTCTTCCTCACTCATGATCAAATATTTTCAACAATCAAATTTTCCTGTTCTTTTTCAAGAAGGTATTTCTCTTCAACAGAATGAGAGAGGGGATTTCTCTTTAGTTTTTCTACAAAATGACTTTTTTGGACAGGCTGAAATAGCTGTCCACTTAACCAACAGTCTGTGTCAGTAGAAAGAATCGGGACAAGGGTCAAATCGGCCTGATTTCAAATCCCAGCATTTCTATACCTAGCTGTGTGGTGCAGGACACATTAACTTCTCTGAGGCTCGGTTTCCTTATTGATCAGAGAAGATCCTGATGATTGTCAGAGTTGCTGAAAGGATCAGAGTCGAACATGTTAGTGAATGACTAGCCCAAGCCCATGCTGTGGCAGGCACTTACTTGGGGCCAATACCTTCAGAGAGGATGTTAATGTAGAAGTCACTTCCTTGCCAGATCTTTAGCTGAGTAACTTGGTCTCTCAGTACCTGTAATTGGGGGTGATGATGGCGTTCATGACGATAGTGCTTCTTCCCCCAAGGAGTTGAAGGGAATCAGTGCATGCCAAGCCCAGAGAACATGCAAGTCAGTGTCTGACTCCTCTGCTCTTTTGTTTTCCCTGTCCTTTAATTGTTCTGGAAAGTACAGACTCAGGTCATCTCTAGCAGACTTGTTTGGGAGAAAAAGATATTTTCCTTGTCAGCAAAATTCCGTCTCTTCATGTTTCTCTGCACAAATAATGTCTTGAATGCCAACCTCCCCAGACGCTGGGTGGATTCCCCACCCCAGATGCTGGGCTGTGGCCCTGAGACAGGGAATAGGGAGGCTCAGATTGGGATAAAGTGAGACCAAGTCCGGGAAAGGATGACTCTTGTGGGACAGTGGTTTAGCACCAGTATAGAGGAATTAAATAATATTTTCCCTGCTTTACAGATGGGCAAATGAAATGAGAGTGACAACAGCTCACCCCAGGCATCAGAGACAGACAGAGCAGCATGCAGTGGGGCCCAAAGGCAGTGTTATCTCTTAGCTCTGCTGTACTATACATAAGCTCTGGGAAGGATAAAAGAGAGAAGGAGAGGAGACAGAGAGCACCTCACCCTTAGGTCCACATGGCACCTTGCAAGGCCCTACACAGGAGCCACAAGTGCTGCCTGGAGTGAGTGTGGATGAGTCCGGCAGACACCCGGCGAGGACTGACCTTTTATGTCAGTCCACTTGAGCTACAGTGCGTAGTAGCTTAGGACAGCACTGCCACAAAATAGCCCCCACGCAAGGGTTTGTTGATTGAGGTGGTCATGGTGGTGGTGGTGTCTGTTTTGGTGCTGGAGATTGAACTGTGGACCTTGTCCGTGCTGAGCACGTGTTCTACCACCACATACACCCCGAAGTCCTCTACTCAGTCTCGATATTTCTGGACAGCTCAATTGGAATAGCAAGCGGAGGAAAAGAAAACAGTAAACCCAGCAGGTGTCTTCAGGGCCAGTTATTCACATTCTCAGGCTTGTGTCTCTTCTTTCTCTTTCCATAGCTCCCGAGGTTCTTGCCCAGAAACCTTACAGCAAAGCCGTTGACTGCTGGTCCATCGGGGTGATCGCCTACATCTTGTGAGTATTGCTTGTTCCTTGGCTTCTCCACCCTCTGTGCTATTATGGCCAAACATACATAATACAGTATCTGTTATTTCAGCAATTTTTAATGGTACAGTCCAGTGACATGAAGTACAGTGTTACACTATCACCACTATTCATTTCCAAAACTTTTCATCACTTCAAACTGAAATGTTGTACCCATGCAGCGGTAAGTGTTAATTAACAGTAACTCGCTGTGTTCTCCTCTCCCCCACCCCAGTGCCTGGTAACCTCCATCCCACTTCCTGCCTCTGTGAAACTCACTATCAAGGGACCTTCTATAAGTAGAATTATATAGTATTTGTCCTTTTGTGCCTAGCTGTTTCATTTATCGTAATGACCTCAAAGATCACATTGTAGCATGTGTCAGAATTTCCTTCCTTTTTAAGGTTAATATTTCATTGTGCCTATATACCACACCTTGCTCATTCAGTGAACATTTGATTGCTTCTGCCTTATAGCAAGTCAGTCCCACATTTATTATTTTGAAGAATGCTGCTGTGAACATGAACATACAAGTATCTGCTGGAATCCCTGCTTTTATTTCTTTGGACTCCGTAAATCTGCAAGTGGAATTGTTGGGTCATGTGATAATTCTATGTTGAAATTTTGAGAAATCACTACTGGTTTCTATAGCAACAGTACTATTTCATATTCCCAGGAACAGTGCACAGGGTTAAATTAGTCCACATCCATGCTAACACTCACATTTTCTTTTTTTAATAATAACTGACCTGGTGGGCATCTCGTTTTGGTTTTGGTTTACATTTCCCTAATAGTTAATAGTATCAAGAATCTGTCATGCCATCTTGACTCCCAGGGGGTTACAGACTAGGACACATCCAGAAGAAATCACAGTTAAAGAGAATATAATGAAAATCATGTAATTCTTCTTCCTCCTTTAATTTCTCATTTGTTCTCAGATAACCCGGGAAATGAAGTCCTAGGCCACAGATCAGTTGCAATTGTTTCAGGATTGCCAATTTTGTTTCTTACTGTTGTGGGGCTTGGGGGGGATTTTGCCTAAATCCACTGAAAAGCTAAATTTTAATTGCCATTTCTTTTTGCAGTTATACTTTCAAAAGCTCATTATATGACATACCTTAAGGGCGGGGGAGATGTGCCAGCTAGCTCCTGTGATGGCTAGGAAGTGACTTTCCCTCCTCATCAACCCATGGACAGAACTGGTTTTTAGCAAACAAAACCCACCCAAAACAGAGAAAAACTAAAAGGGATTGTTCCTGGAGGAAGTTCTGACAAGATATGGCACCTTTTCTTGTCCACAGTGCTGGAAACAACCCCTGTACTGCCTTCACCTCGTTATCTGGGAAGCAAATAGTCTTCCTACAGCGACATTCAGCTGGGAAGCTTTTATAGTTTAATGTGAATTTGGGTGATAGCTCCTGTAGTTTCTTGCAATTAGTACAGGAGAATTATATCCATTATAATATACTTGGTCTGGAGAGCAACCATTTATGGAAATAGCTAAAGGGCAGATTCCTCCAAGCTCTAAAACTGAGATACCGCAGTTGTGTAGTGTTTTTACTTTCAAAGCAGGTTGAACACCTGCTGTGGTAGTTTCATGTTTCATTGAGGAAATGGATTACAAACCCTTTGAAAATCTTTTTGTTGTTGTTGTTGTTTTTGTTTTTCTTTATTATGATACTGGGGCTTGAACCTGCAGCTTTTCCCATGAGCTACATTCCCAGCCCATTTTTTGTTTTGATTTGCTTTCGTTTTGAGATAGGATCTCATTAAGTTGCTCAACTACCCAGGCTAGGTTCAAATTTGCAACCCTCCTGCCTCAGCTTCCTGGAAGGCTGGGAGAACAGGCCTGTGCCACCAAGTCCAGCTTGAGAATCTAGTGAAAGTTGTATCCTAATAAAATCTCATACACATAATGATCTGTCGTGCTGCTTTAGGCAGGGGTTCCTTGATAAACAGACACCAGTCATGGGTCTTATGTTATTCACTCTGGCTGTTTAAATTCTCAGCTGAAGCTGCAGTCAAAGGTCCTATTTCTTAAAACCTGACGTATGGCTTAGAGAGTAGGCAGTCTACTTCCTGCAAGGGTCAGAGCTTGTGTCAGTATTCTTAAAAAAAAAAAAAAAAAAAAAAAAAAAAAAAAAAAAAAAACTTCTGTCAGTTATAAAGAAAAAAAAAAATCCCTCCTTCTCTGGCCTTCTGGTAGTTTGTTTTTTGTAACTGACCCTGGATCCACTTCTGTCACCTGCACTAATGTCTGCAGACCCACTTTGGTTTTGTGTGTGCGGTTATTTCCTTGAAGTCTCAGCACTGAGGGAGGCTATTGGCACAGCTTTCAGAGGTGCCCACTGACCGATATTTTTTAGCATCAGTAGGACAAACGATTTAAAACTAAGTAACGATTTCTAGTCCCCAGGCTGCTATGACAAAATACTACAGAGTGGGAGGGCTTAACAACGTTTATTTACGTATTGCAGCTCTCGAGGCTGGGAAGTCCAAAGTACCAGTCTGTTTAGCTCTTGATGAGGCTCTTTTCTCTGGCCACCTTCTTTCTGTGTTTCTCACATGGCAGAGAGGGCACAAAAGAACAGACTGTCTGGTATCTTTTCTGAACTAGTCACTGGAAAAGAAAAACAGGTTCATCATGATTGGTCGGGTAAGCAGTTGACAGTGTGAGGGGAGGGAAAAGCCCAGAGTCAGCAGTTCTGCTAGAGAAGAATGCAGGGGATGGGTTAGCAGTAGCACTTCACCAGTTCTGCTGGAGCCCACAAGCAGGACAGTGTTGGAAAAGCAGCCAGTACCATTGGAGGTCTCCATGGGACAGGGCTTGTGTATGCAAAGCTTAGAAGAGGCTGGAGGTAGCAGTATGGTACGAGTCTTGGTCATTTTCTTGCTGACACAATATCCGACACCTGTAGCTGAAGGGAAGAAAGGCTTATTTTACTCGCATACAGAGTCTCTGTCAGTGGTCCGTGACATGGTGGGATGCTGGCAGAGAACAGCTGCTCATTGCAAGAGGAAGGAACCGAGGCTTTGGGAGAAACCAGGGCAAGAATGTGTCCTTCCAGGCCACACCCTCAGTGATCGGCCTCTTCTGAACAGATCTGACCTCTTAACAGCACGGGAAATCCTAACATTAACCAACAATGTCCAATTCCCACAATCCAGTCATCTTCAAATACATGAGCTTTGTGGGACATTCCAGTTTCAAACCATAGCTGCATATGTATATAGATATGATATGAATCGTGGTATGTCCAGGCATTTGTACTTGCTGTTTACAATGCATATTTTTCAGAGTACAATATAGTATTGAGCAAAGGCATACCATGTTTTATCATTTCTATTTTAAGTATAAACTTGAGAATCTCACACTTCATGGTTTCTTGGGCAGCATTAACTTTGCTCCAGATAATGCCTCAGGTCAATTTCCTCACTAATTTAGGATCAAGATGGCAGACTGGACTTTTTTTTTTTCTTTTTGGTGATATTTTCCAGACTCTGAGAGCCCCACACAGAGAATCAGTGAATGTTGGTCATCTAATCATATCCAATAAGGTACTCAGACCTCACAGGCCAAATCCAGAATAGAATGTGCTGGATAACAGGCTATGCATGGCGAACCACCAGCCTTGAATATGACATCAGCAGTAGATTAACCTTCTTACCAGTCCAACTTGTCTGGCTAAGTCTAATACTCAGATGAAGAGCACCAAGTCATTGCCATAATTTTTATCTTAATCCATTGCACAGTATCAAATAGAAAAAAATACCTTAGAAATGCTGGTTCTTGGCACTTACATTGATAAATTTGAAGTTGATGATCTGCTGGAGTTCCCTGGATAAAGAAATCACTGCGGACAGGCAGGAGTGTGCGGGAGCGGTGAGACGTCACCAGAGGTCTGTCTTGAAGCTTGGAAAAGACTAACATACGTAGAGAAGTGAGGGGCATCACACAGGACAGAGATGCAGGCCAAGGTGCTGTTGTGCCTAACAGACTGGTGAAGACTCTGTTAAGTTGCTGTGGCTAAGCTGAAGTGGGTGGCGTGAACTCTTGCCACGTTGCCATGCCAACCATGCCTGATCTTTCATCCCTGTCCATCATCTGCATCTGACTACGAGCAAGGCTCTGGAGCAGGCCGAGACCAGTGGCAGCATGCCAGGGAAGTCGACTACGCTGTCAGGGGTGGGGGGTGACGCTGAGCTTTGAGCTGCCTCTCCACTAGAACAGCGGAAGTGAGGTTGGCCTCTGCAGACTTTTGGAGCGCAGCACTTACTTTATTTGATAAGCCCATCATACTGAGATATCAGACTGCATCAAGAGCAGCTGGGACAGGCCATAGCACCAAATTTTCTCCACACTACACACCACGTAAACATTCCTCATTTTACCCACACAGAAACTTACTAAATTGTCTCACTTTGCTTGTCTGCACTCATTTCTCTATTTTTCTATCATTTGGAAGGAGAAATTTCTTTTCCTATCAAGGATACACATTCTTTAAAAACACACTTGAGAGTCCTTATCCTGCCTGAAATCTTTCTTGAAGGGTCAAGATTTGTAGTATACATTTTTACAATGCTTAAGCTCCTGAGAAAGGCAGAGGAAGGAGTTGTGTGATGTCCAGTCTGATGGGCTTGCCCCAGCCAGGACAGCACACATTCCAGAGAGTGAATTTTTCTGTGCAAGATGCAGGTTGGCATCTCATGGTCCAGACTTGGTTTTGTGCTAACAAATAGTTCTGCCTTTCTACCCGTGACTTCAAGGAGATTATTTAATGACCGTTTTCCTAAGTTAAGCTCAGAAATACCACTTCTGCAGGAAAATGTAGTGATAACTGAGAAAGATCATAAGGAAATTCCTACTCCCAAACACTGGCTGACTTGGCCATGACCTCTGACCCCTCTGCTAGAAGAATCTCTAGACAAAATACTTAAGATAATCCCCTTTGTCTATCACTGACCTCCTGGACTGTTCGCTTTTTAAGACTGGAACACATCAATATTGCATTACCCATGTGTATAGCTTAATTAGCTTTGTAACAGTAGGGTGAGAAATGTGAAATCTCTATGGCAGGTCTCTTTTCCAAGACAGAAAAAAAAAATGATCCTAGGCAGTTCCCATCACTTTGAACAGTTGACAGCTGGCTCTTTATGGAACACATATGTTCCAGGGAAGGAACATGACACCACAGATCCATGGAAGAGAATGCAGTGCAATTCCCGACCCAGCCCCAGGTGTGGGGCACTGCTGCAGGGCTTCTGCCTATGTACAGAATGCTCCTATCAGTGAGCACTTCCGCTGGCTCTGCTAGTGGACATGGTCACCTCGCTGTGTTCTCAGTCTTTGCAGGATGGGGCTCTTGGCCATATTTGGTCCACTCTGAGCCTACAGTCTAGACTTTGGCTTTAGAAATTTAGAGATTAAATTAGATTTTTTCATTCATCTTGCTCCAGATGATCCCATGAATGGATTTATACTAACCAGACTCAAATAAGATTACTTTAAAGTGTACATTTACTAAGTCACAGTAAAATCCATGCTTCACAAGGTAATTGGAGATGTCTGTTAACAAACATGTTCTGTCCCACACAGAAATGCTCCAGGAAAGACCAATCGAAGGCAGAAGTGTTCTTCATAGTCAGGGCAGTGGGGCAAGTGGCCTCAGATGTATTCGTAATTCTTGTGTTGGTTTCTAAGCCGCCCTTCATGCCCAAAGGAAGTTTCTGTCCAGCAGCGCACCTCTTCCTGCTGTCTAGTCAGAGTGACTCACGTTGGCCAGTTCTCCGCCTGTTCCTCCTTGCTCCTGACCACCCGCCACCTGCCCTTCCTTTCCGTCTAGTTCAGCGTGCGTGGGCTGCGTTTCCCATGCTTGTGGATTTGGGTTCCTTGACTGCGTTTCTGTCTGGCTGCTTCTCAGGGATTGTCAGAAGGTTCCCCCCGTTCTGTCACTCGCCTCTGTACTCCCCAGTAGGCTGGATCTGAGGATGTGAGATGCCGTCTGTGGGTTGTCAGTCCTTATAGCATTAGTCTCAGACAATACTTGATGATATTTCGGTTTTGTTCTGCAACCCATGACTCTCTCTCCACTGCTTCAGGGAAGGATTAATTGTCTCTGCTGTTCCCTCAAAATGCTCCAGTTTCAAAGAGTGGATATTGGGTATGTATGGCATTGTGGGCAATATTTGCCAGCAGTACAATTGGTGGACAGAAATTCTGTAGCGTTTATGGTAGTGGGAGCAACTGTACCAGTGACTTCAGGTAGGTGGTCTCCCCCAAAATCTGTAGTAGATTTCAAAGGCCCTGGGGTAGAGAGGGCACCACTGAGGGAGAAGTAGGAAAGGAGTGCTCACAGACATCACTTTTGTACCCAAATGGTATGGCTTCAGGCCCAGCAGAAAAGCATTTTACTTCTTCTGCTGTCTGGTTTTTTGCCTTAGCATCATTTCCTGAAACTCATTAATGGAGCAGCTAAAGGCTTGGGATACTTAGCCTGGAGAATGGAGGGCAGTGGATTGATATGCATTCATGCAGCTAACATTTATTGAGCCTAATATGTGTCAGACAATATCTGGGGATGAAGAGATAGATTCATTACAGGCCTTGCCTCAGAGGTGCCTACTCCTGTTGGAGGCAACAGTAAACGCATAAATCATAATTCAGTCTTGGCAGCTCTCGTGAGGCAGGAGCTTCCCGGACTGAGCTGTGAACTGCCCAGGGCATGGGGGTGGGGCCGGTGCTCCCACGACAGGTGACAGCCACCCAAGTGTGGAAGAATACATAGGAATCGGCTAGGAGAAAGCCAAGCCAGGCCACAGGAATAGCTGTGTCCCCAAGTAGTACCTGTAAGGCCATCCCATTGACAGATTGATGGTTTCACCCTCAAGACCCAATTGTCTAGAATAGGGTAACCTTTCCGTGCATGAGAAATGGCGGACCACTCAATTGGAAACCATTGTAAAACATAGCTTGAAGTAGTGAATCCAGCTTCACAGGACATATATAATCCTGGAATTTGGGGACTTTTGATTCCTTTTTTTCATTTTTTTTCTTTTCTTTTCTTTTCTTTTTTCTTTTCTTTTCTTTTCTTTTCTTTTCTTTTCTTTTCTTTTTTTTTTTTTTTGAGACAGGATCTCACTCATTAGTCCAGGCTGGTCCTGAACTCACTACATTTCCCAGGCTGGCCTCAAACACATGACAACCCTCCTACCTCAGCCTCCTAAGGGCTGCGATTTCAGGCATGCACCACAGCTTACGTAGTGCTGGGGAATCAAACCCAGGGCCTTGTGTATGCTTGGCAAGCACTTTAATAGCTGAGCTATTTCCCAAACCCTTTTAATTCCATTAGCAGCAGACTGAGAATATGGAGGAATCAAAAAGGTCTTTATTGTGCTTTTAAACCTTGGGCCTGGCTGGGATACGTGCCTACAATCCCAGCATGGCAGAGAGCGGGAGCCTGAGGCAGGAGGAGGGCAAATTTGAGTTCTCCTTGGGCAATTTAGTGAGACCCTGCTTCAGAATAAAAAGGATGGGGCGTAGCTTAGCATTAGAGGGTTCCTGGGTTCCATCCTTAGTACTAAAAAAAATACTACTCTTAGAAACAGATGGAGGAAAGAATAAAACAAGTGCACAGTGAGGACAAAAGCCACATACCATGAGGTTTTGCAGTAGCAGTCACCGAGCAGGGTTGCAGCTAAGCAGAGTAGACGTGAAGGCAGGAAGGGGGCGATCCCAGCTCATGCCAGCGTGTCAGGAAGATGCCAGGGAGGGTGTGTGGAAGCCCACACCTCAGCTCCAAGGGACCTGGGCCTTGTGCCTGCCCATCTCAGCTTCTCATCTCCTTGTACTTTCTACAGCTTGCAGTCAGTCTCCACAGTACACTGGAGAGTGTGACAGCATTTGCCAGGTGAGAGGGGAACGTGGAAGAGGCCATGTGCCGTGGATACTGCCCCGGCATCTCCTAAGTGGTTTGCTAGTCTGCACAGATGCCTGACTGCCTACCAGTGACAAATAGAAGGAAGGAAGGGAAGGAGGGAGGGAGGAAAGGAGGAAGGAAGGAAAGAAGGAAGCGAGGGAAAGGAAAGGAAAGGAGGGCGGAAAAGACAAGAGATACAGATGGAAGCCAGGGAAAAAGAAAGAAGCTAAACATGGGGACGGCAAAGTCTGATGGAAAAACCACACTGGAAATGTTCCCCAGTTGCAACGTGACCAGCTAGTGCATGGTGTTAATCACCTCCAGATTGGATGTCTGCCCCGCTCCGTGCTTTGGTCTGAAATTCTGCTTCAACCCGAAATTCATTACTCTTGAGAATTAATTTCACTGCTGAAAGTCGTACTGTTTCCTAACTCAGCATTTCTGGAGTGAGAAGCTCTCCTGGCTCTTCTTCTTGGTCTGTGTTACACCATGTTTCATGATTAGTGGGAGCTGAGTTGCTGTGTTTGGCCCTGTGGGAGGAAGATCAGGGCCTCGCTGTGAAAGCCCCAGATTTCCTCAGGCAGTGTCTGTTTGGCTGACACAACCAATGCAAACAATCCTCTCACCAGTGTGCCCATCACGTTGTGCATCAGCTTGAAGGAATGTGTTTCCTTTCCCCCTTTGTTTTTTCCCCCACATACTTTCTTAATCTGTTTAGCTATTCTCAGCTTTCAGAGCACCATCCAAACCCCAGAGAATGATGTGGGGCATTTATCCATTGTGTTTTTATCAGCGGCATGTTGCTGGAGCCACCCTGCGTGAGCCCTTTCTTCATTCTCCAACCTGCCCTCTCAGTTTGCAGCAGAAAGCTCTAGGAATGCACATAATCAAATAGACGATTACCAGAATAATTGGGATGCATTTTTTGAAAAGATCCAGGCCTCATTGGTTAAGTCTATAAAACCAAATAACATCCTGAAACTGGTTTTGCTCCTAAGTGGAACTTACGAATAAAAACAGAAGATTTATCAGCTTTAAAACTTTGTTTTATTATTTTTCAATCTTTCATATTATCCAGAGTGAAATGAATAAACTTAGATTCCTTATCACAGGTTTCAGACATTCATTCCGTAAGTACTTGTTGGATTCTTACCAACAAGCCCCAAGACAGAAGGAGAGCCAGTGACCACCCTGTGGCCCTGATACGTTGTGCAGACTCCAGTGTGCTCAGGAGGGATGCCCAGATTTGGTAGATTGGACCAGTGCTTTCAGAGACTTCTGTGTCTTGGTTGCCTTCTTCAGTGTGTAGCATACAGAGGGTCTGTGGTTACAGTCATTTTTTTTGGTGCTCTGGCTTAACTGCAGACAAGCATTCTTCCTCCTAAGCATGCCCTTGGGTAGGCGTTCTCAGGAAAGCTTAGCACCAGCAACTCCTTGGTAAAGGACTTAGAAGAGTTGGCACCGAGCGATCGAGGTTTAAAAGCAGGTGTCACAGCCATGACACAAGGCACAGAATCAGGACAAAGGCTGTACATCTGTCACCCTTCCTTCTAGACTGGCTTCAGACAGGGCATATAGTTGTTAGCAGATCATCTTGAGACTTCACACAACATTTAAAAATACATTGCTTTGCTTTCAGGAATAGAGTGTGGGACATAGGACGGAGTTCCCTGAGCCCCAGCTGACCCTCTCTTTCCCTGCCGTTGTCCTTCCTAATACTGAGCAGCTGCTTCTGCACTTAAGAATATTGTAGCTGAAGGAACCTGAAAAGGATGAGATGGAATTGTTGAGTTAGAAAGGAGGAGAGGAGGCGAGGGAGACGAGAGTGTGGGAAGTGGTATTTAATGATTGTTACGTGATCAGAATTTCCGCATGTCACATTGCTTGTGTTGGTCTGTTCATCCATCTACCTACTTGCGTTATGCCCATCTATCACCTCCCTATTTGTGTATTTTATAAATTATATAAGTAGTAGCATGCAATAAGACGTGCCTTGTTGGTCCCCATTTGTGATACAAACAAGTGAGACTCAGAAAGGATGAATAATTTCCCCAGTGTGATTCAACCATACTTGGCGAAGCCAGGATTTAAATCTTTGTCTTTTTTTCTCTAAATCTCAGGGTGAGAAAACCATCTGTGTTAGAAAGCTTACTGTCACTCGAACAAAATAGCTGAGATAATTAACTTATAAAAAGACAAGATTTATTTTGGCTCACAGTTTTGGAGATTCCCAAGATTAGATGGACCGCCTTCCTATGGGCCTCTGGTGGGGGTGCCAGGTGGCAATGGTGGGAAGCTCCTGGTAGAAGAAACTGCCCATCTTGTGGCCAAGAAGCAAAAGGAAGAAAAAGAAACTTGGGTCCCCCAAGTTTCCTCAAGGGCACATCCCAAGGACCTCCCAGTGCTCTCCACTGTCTGAAGATCCCATGATTCCCAGTAACACCACCCTGGGATCAGCCTTTAGGACGTGGACCATGGAGAACATCCCACATTCAAACTGTAGCACCAGCTTGTCAGCCGGTCTGAATGCAAAGTGGGAATCAGCCCCCAGAGGGTAGCGCAAACCTTTCCTTAGAAAAGGCCTCATTGTCCTTCAGGGCCTCTAGCCCAGTGGCAAGGAAACAGAATTCTGCATTACTGTTCACGTGTCAGTATGGACTGTTACATTCAAATACTTGAAATAATTTTCATCACTTCAGGAGCACATGGCCCAGGCACTTAGTGTGCTTTGGTATGTAACCTTACTAGGGCCTGCCTGATCTGCATCCAGCAAATTCCCCAAGTTCGGGAATCAGGAGACTGTCTCCTTTCCATTCCCTGCAGCTCCACACACTCAGTCCGATGTGATTGTATTGGAATTCGGTTCAGTACACACGCAGGTCATCTTTCACTGCTCCTTCTCTCCCACAGACAGGACCGTAATGGTCACAGCCATTTTCCTTCCATCTGTCTTTCCAGAAAGCAGGGTGGACAGAACCTTAGATATTGATTTTATAACTACAAGGCACACTGAGCTGTTTGTTATTTCTTTGGCAGGCCACGCGGCCTTGCCTCCAGCCCTGTTTCCAAATGCATAATATACAAGAATCATGATACTGACTTCAGAGGCAGGTTTAGAATGACAGCATACATACATATTCTGATCTCTGCAGTGACAAATCCGGCTGGCTAGCCAAAGGTTAATGTGACTCAGGGTTTGCACAGAGCTGAAAAGTTCTGTTCTGCTCTTAGGGAAGAATCAAGTTGCCTGACTTCACATCCATTGATTTTCCCCCAGAAATTGAAGATTTGAAAAACTCACTTCCTAAGTACGCATTAAATGAGACAGTATTTGTAGCTCAGTGCCTGGCACACAGAAATTCTGTCCAGGTGGTTACCGCTGTTACCGACTTCTATGAAACGTGCTCACTGTTGTCAGTTTCTTTCTGTAGGAAAGCAGATTTCCCACATGTTCTATTTAAATAACGCTGAACTGTGGAACTCAGCAGGGGAAGATGAGTGTGCCTTGTTCACTACTGTGTGTGTAACATTCCACACTACATCAGTGCTCCAGCAGTGTCTACAGGGCTACGTTCAAGTGGCCTTTCTTTGTGTAGGCAGGAGCCCTGTACAGATGCCCAGGCCTGCCAGTGCAGCCCTGAGACCCTGTCCTCCCCTTCCTAGAGTCCTAAATGAGGAGTGAACTAAGTACTGACCTCTGGACCCAGAATAAAATTCTGACTCTGAAAATTTCCCTCTTCTGCCGAGTCCTTCCTGAGCCACGCTTGCTGCTGTAGCGTGACGTCTCCAGGGGCAAGCAGGGGCTCCACCCTTGCATGGTCGTCTCCTCCACAGGTGCTGGGGGAGGAGCTCGGAGAGGGAAAATGACCCACGAGGGAAGGTGCCCGGCACCGGACAAAGGGAGGCTCAGCGATTATCTGATGCAGGTTTGCTGTATTCATTCCAGTCTTCCTTTGAAGGATGTCGTGTATGGCTGGCGCCGTTGGCCGTTACGGGGTTCCCTGGAAAAATAACTGGAAAAGTACTACACTTGGGAAAATCAATTGAAAATGTCTTTTCCACAGTAACATCTACTTTGAGGAGTTCTATTCTACTTCGTGTGTGGGCGTGTGTGCGTGCGTGTGTGTGTGTGTGTGTGTGTGTGTGTGTGTGTGTGTGTGTGTGTGTGTTTAGCTAGGTATCAAACCCAGGGCCTCAGTCCTACCCATGCTTGACTGGCAGTGGTTCATCTTCCATCCCCAGAGGGCCCTGTGGTCAGGAGGCTAGAGTGGTTCAGTAGAGGGGTCCCAGGGAGGGATCATTATGCTCACATTAGAGACTTACAGGCACATGCAAAGAAACATTTGCCCAGCAGTCTGTGTAACCTTCCAGCCTGTGCACATTGCTCACGTACTGTGGACCTTAGTGCCACCCGTGCACACACATGCTTGTCAGGCCAAGCAAAGGTCTGAAAAGCGTTCACAGGAAACTAGTTGCAGGAATGAGAATAAATATCTAGGAGTGAACTTTTCCTTTTTAAAACTCAGTAGAGCTTGAATTACCTTTATAAATGCAAAACAAAATTTCAAATGCCTGC
Organism: Ctenodactylus gundi; assembly: GCA_004027205.1. Lineage (NCBI taxonomy): Eukaryota > Metazoa > Chordata > Mammalia > Rodentia > Ctenodactylidae > Ctenodactylus > Ctenodactylus gundi. Next base: position 385,864 of record PVKB01001225.1, read on the forward strand.
GCCTGTGCAGAGATTCAGACACATTGCTTGGGGAGGATGTGGGCATCTTAAGTCATTGCAAGATTCCCAGGTGACCTTACAGGGCACCTGTGTGAGTCACTGATATTTTCCTAGGTCACACCTTCTCCCACGAGTCTTTTCTAGTTACCTAGTCAGACGCTTTCTCCCTGCAGCACCTAGGGAAGAGGAGTTCACTCAGCCCAGGTCATGGATCCTGGAGTGTGTTGAGGAGACAGTGGGACAGTGAGTCCCAGAGCTGTGGACTGTCGATCTTCCTACTTGTGCAGCTGTAGTTTTACTTAGTACAGGGTTAAAAGTAGCCTTCCGCAGAGTCCATCCTCATCCCTTGACTAAGGCATCACCCTCGCAAGTAGAGGGCCACAGTGTCAGCATAAGATGTGATCAGCTGGTCACATCTGTTCATGCTGGGCTTTCTGGTACGTACAAAGAGACAGACACACTAGCTGCCCTTACCCAGCCCCCCAGTCAATACTAAGTTCCCAGAAAATCTGAATTCTGGCAGCCTAAACTCAGACATCTATGCTGTATACACCAAGACAGTGGGAACTTGTGGAGACTGTGGCAAATTTGTCACAGCAACACCTGTCTCTAGTTACTTAGAGCACATTTGTTTTAAGTACTGCTGGCCCACCACACACATCTGTGAGCCAGAGTATGTCCGTGAAGGGTCCGAGTGCATCCCTTGGGTTGTGTCTATACAGAATCAGCACGAGGGAGTCCAGCCATTCTCCCGGCTTTAGTGCGTATGCTGATGGTGCCAACTCACTGTCCCCAGGCCAGAGCCTGTCTGTGGCTTCAGGACCCAGTCTCCAGCTGTCTGATGACTGACACAACCTGGATCCTTCTCCCACAGCTGGTCCAGCTCACCAGGGCCTGAGTAGAATCTTCTTTCCTCCTCCCTGGGAGGTTGGCACGTCCTGAGGCATGGCGCAGATTTCTTTACGCTTACCACAGGGTAAAGGAACTTGCTGCAAGGCTTTGTATGGAGCCAGCCAGAGCCTTGCCTCTGAGCCCCACTCTGTCCCTCAGCTGTGTGCTCTGCCCTCTCCCCAGCCCTTGCTCAGTCTTCAGTCCAAACCTAGCCAGCTCCTGAGTCATTGCCAGTCCTAGCGGCCGCTGATGTGAGGCTGCCTCTGTCATTCTGTATTGGATCTGCCCCTCCTGGAGCTGCTTCCCTGAGGCAGGCAGTTTGCATTGCAGGGAGACATGGGATCACCAGACACTGAGTTTGTCACATATAGGCCACCCATTGTGCATCATGTGTTCTTTCCCGCCATGGCTAGCAGTTCCAGTCATCTGTGCTGGGGACCTTAGAGACTTTGTGCCCTTTGCTCCCCATGTGACCTGGTTCCATCTCCGAGCTGCTGTTGGAATCTGTCTGTTCCTCTGATCCAGCCACCATCCCCTGTGCCCTCCTGCCTTTCCTTAGCCTGCAGTGCAGCAGCTACCTTGTTCTTCTGCCTCAAGTACCCCTTCCTGCCACAGGGCCAGTTGCCCCATCTGCACCTCTCAGGGCCATCCTTCTCCCTCAAAGAATGGACCACCTATGACAGTGTGGGGAATATGGCCCTCAAAAGTCTCACTACTGCTCCTGTCACCAGTACCCTCTTTTCCCCAGCACTAGGGACTGAACCCAGGGAGCACTGAGCTACATCCTTCAGCCTTTTTATTTTTAAGTTGCCCAGGTTGGCCTGGAACTTGGGATCCTCCTGCCTCCACTTCCTGAATAGCTGGCTAGCTATGTGACGACACATCCTGGCTTGCCCACTTACATTTTACACAGTAGCAGCAAACACCTCTTTGGTTCTTGACTAAGGTGTGATCCATTATGCCTCTGTGCCTATATTACTGGCTAGCCACCCCTGTGTAGCCCCCTGAGTTTCTCCTGTAAAACTCCAACTTGTCCTCTGAGAGAAAAGCAGATAAAGCATAGGCGTTCATCACCTCTTCTCCCCCAGAACAGCTTGGATTCCGCTCCCATGTTCTGTCTTCCCGTGATGACCTCTGTGGCTGTTGATACCTCTGTCATTGCTACCTGGTTGTGTGTCTCTTTTCTGATGCACTTGAAAGCAGGAAGTGGTTGCTGTCATCCTGTCTCCAGTACCAAACCCAGTACGTGGTACAACAGAGGTACAGAGTAAGTGATGAATAAAGGTGGGCATTCCCAAGGAACCATACCAGTTGGTTTCCTGTTGCTGTACCAGAATACCACAGACGGGGTAAATGGTAAACAATACAGGTTTATTTGGCTCCTGCTTCTGGAGCGTGGGCCCTCTGAGAGCATGCTGCTGGCATCTGTGGAGGGTTGGCCTGCCATGTCATCCCACAGTGGGCGTCAGAAGGTAAGGGAGCGTGAGAGCAAGTGTACAAGGCAGGTAGGGGAGGGAGCTGAACTCAGCCATGTACCAGGACCATACCAGTGACCAGTTTATGCTCTCGTGCCATAGTCATCTCTCACCATGGTAATTAAGTTTCAACATGAGTTTCTGAAATAGATATTAAGTCTTAGCAGACACCAAGTAAAACATGGGTTAGATAATTAACGATGCAGATCTTGAAGTACTATAGCTACACTACAGGATTCATGTGAAAATGAAAATACTTCTTAAAAGCCTCTTCTGACTGCAGCCACCGTAGCAGGTAAGAGGTGGTATCACATTGTGGTCTTCATTTGACATCCCTGGTAACTACAGGCATTGACTGTTTTTTCATGTACTTGGGGCCATGTGTTGTGTATGTCTTTGGAGAAGCAAGAAAACAAGACAACGAATGTTGGTGAGAAGGATACCGTGGTACAACTGCAATGGAAACCATGATAGAGTGTCCTCAAAAAGGTTCAAAATAGAAATTCCTATATAATCTGACAATATTCCAAACGAATTGAGTCAGGATCCCAGAGAGCTGTAGTGTGCCCATATTCATAGCAGCGTTATTCTCACTAGCCAAGAGAAACAGTGTACATGACCATCAGCAGATGAACGGGTAAATAGAGCATAGCACGTGCATACGGGGGAATACTCGTCAGACAGACAAAATTCTGCAATACGCTGCAACATTATTGAGCCTTGAAGACATGCTAAGTGAAATAAGCCAACACAGAAAAGCAAATACTCAAGATTCCACTCAAATCAGGTATCAAAAAGATTCAGTAGAATCGAAGTATGGTTGCCAAGGGCCAAGGGAGTGTGAGAGATACTAATGAGGGCATGAGCTTTTGGGAAAGCAAGGCACACACACTGTGGAGATCCCCTGTACGCTGTTATTGCTGTGGTCAGCAATGCGTTATGCACTTAAATATTTGGCACAAAAGGATAGGTCTCATGTTAAGTGTTCTTGCCACAAATATGTAAAGTACAGGGTAATTAAAATAAAGCCACTGTCTGACGTCAGATGTGGCTGGCACTTTTCTCTTCACCTTTTCTACTACCAGCATCTTCCTGTCCTTACTGTGTCAGCTGCTGGTATAAAAAATCTTTGAGTAAAACAAACCTTTAAGTACATATTCTGGGAAGGGGCAAGAGATATGCAATAACAAAGGAGGCCAAGGGGAATGATGCAGAAACAGGAACACAGAGCAGCTGACCATAACTTGGATTTCATTTCAGCACACATCCATTTGCGTGGCCAAAGGCAAACACGCAGAGGACCACAATGTAGGATCATGACCATGGCGAGCTCATGAGACCTCTCGTGCAGTCAGAATCTTTGTTGTGTCATAGCATTTTCATTTTCTAAGAACAACTGTTCTTTGCCGCAGCATCACAGTTCCACAGTTGGTGCTTACTAATTTTCACATTCACTGAAGCCTTCTCTATGAAAACCCTCTCTTTCATGGCAAGTGCACGTCCAAGAGAGCCATTTTGGTATCCCAAACCTCATTGCATTCTCTGTCCCCCAAAGACAGGTAGTTACCCCAGATCAGGCCTGCCCACTGGCTTCTGGAATGCCTGAGAAGGACATGGGGGGTTGCTCCTTCCATCACCTTCTGCAAGGAGCAGGGAATCAGATTAGGTGGGAACCTGGAAACTTCTGAGTTGGGGTGGTGGCAGGCTCTCTTACATCTTAGAACTTTAACTGTGCTTCCTAGCCCAACCAGGGGCCTCAGCAGTCAGTGAGGCTGCCTCTTATCCCAGAGGGTGTTCATCCAAACATCTGTCCAGCATCTGCTAAGGGCGGGACCTGGCCTGGGCGCTGAGAACCCAAAGGCAAGGGTAGGATGTGGGCATGTCCTCAGAGCTCTTGGACAGATCAGAGCTATGGACAGGATTGGAAGTGCCCATTGCAGTAGGAGCCCATGTGGGACACCTGGTCCACTTGGCAGAGGAAGGTTGGATCTTCCTCATGTGCCCCCAGCCCCAGCGAGCCTTCAGGGGTATGCCAGAGCCAGGCAGAGGGCAAGAGAAGGGTAGCCAATTAAAGTGCACGGCTTTGTCTTGATCCATAAATGGAAAATGTCCTGTGTGCAGGGAGCCTGCTGTAAGTATCTTACAGGCAGCAAACCAGCCCCCAGTGAGTGTGAGGTGGGCTGGAAAGGCAGGGCCCATGGCTGGGCTCTTGTTGCCAGGGAAGTGGGTTGGGTTGTGGGCGAACCAGATGTCCTACACCGAGGATTCAAGTCAAGACTGAAACAAGAGGGTGATGCTCAAGTATCCTTCCTGTTAATAAATAAACACAGCGGTTAAAAGAAGATAGGTCAAACTTGGTGACATATACCTGGAACCCTGCCCTTGGGAGCTTGAGGTAGCAGAATCACAAAAGCCAAGGATTAGACAGAACAGGCTCGAGTCATGAGTTTGCTGCATTGCTGTTTTTTTCAGAGAAGAAAGTCCCCTTACCAAGAAGGGAGAGAGAGACAGAAAATGAATAAATATGCCATAGAGTCTGCTTGCAGGGAAGGAGCAGCGCCTTTCTCCAGGAGTGCACATAGCCTCCTGAGAGCCAAGGGACAGGGGACCAGGCCAGCTGACAACCTGCCCTTGATTTCCCCCGTGTGTGAAACCTGCCCTGGATTACTCGATGTGTGAAATTTCAGTGTTCCTCAGAACCGTGAACTTGTAGGCCTAAAAAAATGAGGAACAGCTTTCTGTAAAGAGCACAGGGATTAGAATTGCTGGTAGGCAGCCCCGTGACCACAGCCGGCCCATCATTTTATGTGACTGTGAACAGCCTGAAATTGTAATTGATCCTCTCGGACGCCTCTATGCATAGCTACTAATGAGATAGCCCAGCCAGGGAGCACTCCATCAAATTGGTAGATGGGAGGAAGATCTTACAACCCACATTGGCCATTCTGATTTTTATAATCCTTGTCTTAAAATCTTCTTTCTTAATTTTATCTCACTTAGGAACCACACTAGGGTCATTTCCTTCCCTGCCATCCTTGATCCACCCGCGTGAACACAATATTCTATATACCACACTGTCAAAAAGAGAGCTAAGGTGAAAAGAAATTGGAATGTACATTAAGACCGTTGGCGCAGGAAGAAGACATTTTTCTTGGAATCTTTTTAAAGATTTTTTTTCCTTGAAAAGAAAGCCAAACCATACAGTGAAACACACTTGGTTGATAATAAACAAAAACCTCACGTATCTAAAATTTAGATTTATTTTTCCCCAAGACAAACTAACATTTTGCTCTGCTTTTCCTACTGTGCCCATTTCATTTAGCCCAAATCCTCATTAATGGAAAAAATTTATGTATCTATCTCCCAGCAGCCCCAGGGTTTCCTGGGCAGGAGGTTTGTGCTTGGTGGTTACAGAAGCCCTTGCTGCTGTTCATTTCACCAAAAGCAGCAGATCTTTGAAAATGGAATTTTCCAGGCACTCCTCTCCTGACACTGCCTGGTGAAGATAGATGATTTGGGATCTTATTAGCCCTCAGAGTGGCTTGAAAAATGTCACCTGACCCTTCGCAGTGGGCTGGGGCTCTGCCTCTCCAGGAGCGGCTGAAGAATGAGGAAACTGAACGCGCATTGTGACTTGTATTGTATTTCTTACATGCTGCAGCCTAGTCCATCACAGGCCCAAGTCTGCTGGTGCCCATTGATGTGTTCTCATTGAACGAGTTTTAGGCTGTAGCTGTGTTTGAACAGCCATGAGCAAGATTTAGGAGTTGCTGAGGGGCAGGACTCCCACTGTGGCTCCCGCTTGCTGGCTCTTAAAGCAAGATCTTCCCTATTCAGCTCTGCACCTGACTTTCTGGAACAGAGCTCTGCCATCCCCTGTCCTCCACTCAGCTGCAGCCTCAGCCTCAAGCCCACCTCCCTCGGACTGTGCAGTCTCAGCCAGGGCCTACCCCTGTCCCATGGGTTCCAAACATATTCTATGTCTTTTCATAAGTGTATTAGCCAATCAGTCTAGAAGAGGGGAGCCATAGAGCTACAATGCCTAAAAGCCAAAAAGAATATGAGGATTTTTTAGTCTGGCCATCTGCACTTCAGAAGAGGGAATTTGGATCCTAAAAATGTGTCAGTGACCTGCTAGTACCAAAGCTTTGGAACTGAGAACCGAGTTAGAATGGGAAGCTATGACTGATTGATTTGGGTTCTGGGAATTGAATCTAGGACCTGTGTATGTTAAGCACACACTTATTGAGCTACATCCCCAGCCCCAGAATCTAATCCATAATTTTGTTTTATTCTGTTGTACTGGGAATTGCACTTGGGGCCTATGAGCTAAGCTAGCCTTTTTGAAACAGTGATATTTCATTCATTTAATCAAAAATGTTATTATGTTCATTATGGGATCATTGGTCCTTCCACTTCCATCAATGACTTGAACCAGAAAAGCCAACTTTGAAATGGTTCAGTCAACACATGGCTGGTGCTACTCCAGTGCTTTGGTGTTGTAACTTGTGCCATGTCCTGCTCTTATTTGCATAGTGATGGGGAAAACCATAACCTTCCAGATATCTCATAGCAGAGTGATATTGTACAGGTTAAAGTGACTTGTAGCAACGTGGTACCCAAAATTCCCTTTTCTTGTTCTGATGATTAAATACAGTAAACCTGGAGGTATTCTGATCTGGCTGCTATTAAACATACAGTTCACTTGTTCTTTTCACCAACCTCATCTGTGAGACAGTAGTACAGATAAGGTAGGTAACATTTGTGCACAGAAGGCTAGTTGGTGGATTTCTAGTGTGTGTGGGACTCTAGTTAATACAGTGGAGGTAAGGTGAGCTTAAGTATTTATATTTACCCCTGATCATTTCCTGAGTTAATCCTTTTTGCGGCTTATTGAGTCATAATTTTACATCTGTGCCACCTACACCGTAGAATGTGTGATCTCTTCATTGAGATTATATTTGCAGCACGCCCTCTGCAGTCCTTCTTAACTTGACTGCTAATGTCTTCCTTCTGGGCAAAGTGCAGACCATCATACTGTGCACACAGATACTCATCTCTTACACCTTCTTGTCTTCCAGACTCTGTGGCTACCCTCCTTTTTATGATGAAAATGACTCCAAGCTCTTTGAACAGATCCTTAAGGCGGAATATGAGTTTGACTCCCCCTACTGGGATGACATCTCTGACTCTGGTAAGTGTTTCATACCCCACTCCCATGGAGGGACCTTGTCCTGGGCTTGTCCCCTGGGGCTGCTAGAAAAGTCTAAGATGAAGATGCCCACACCTTCAGAGTGTGATGAGGGTTCTTTCTCATTCCTGCTGTGTCCTCACATGGCGGAACGTGGGTGAGAATTCTCTGGGATCTCTTTTATAAAGATACTGATCTGGTTCAAAAGAACTCTACCCTGACAACCTAGTTAGCTCCCTACCTTCTAATGCTGCCATTTTGAGGTTTCAGATTTCAGCATAGGAATTGTGGGACACAAACATTCAGTCTGTGATTGTTCTGAAAAAGCTGCATGAGTTATATATTAAGATTTTACTAGAAGGCTAGGCTTGGGACACCTACCCTGAGCTCAGCCTTGGCATGGGGACTCACCCACCTCTCCTTCCTCGCCGTGTCCTGATCTGGGTGCTCTGCAAGGGGAACATTATTAGCTACCATTTACTGAGCACTAAAGCCAATGGTGACCACTCAGTCTTCAGGACAGCCTATAAAATGGTTATTATTGTCATCCTTATTTGATGCATAAGGAAACTGAGACCCTCTAATAGAGATGTGACTTGGCTGAAATCCCTTACTCAGTATGTGGCCAAGCTGTGATTTGAGCCCCAGCTCTCACTCCAGGGCACTTTGCACAGTGCTGCCCTCACATGTTTCTGAGGAAATTCACCGTCCTTCCAAAGGAATAAAGAGCAAACTAAGGCCCAGGGAAGTGGAGGACACGTCTCAGAGCCCAGTTTCCACAATATCACTCTTACTTACTTACTCCTCCCAAGGAGAATGGTAGCAAGAGGAGGTAAAATGGCCCCTGGGATGGTGATTTATAGTCTCTGATGATCTGTTCAGGGGACACATTTCACTTTGGCACCAGTTTGTCCCCACCAGAACCAGATTGCCATTTTCCTCAATCTTCCAAAATCCCAAGCCCAGAATATGATTTTAAAAGGCTGGCAAAGAAAAGCCTCCTTGTGGAAGCCCAGTCTCTGTGCAGGGAGCTCAGCAGTGTGGCAGATTTAAGCTGGCCTTTCAGTCCTGCCACGCTGTCCCTTATGCTCCGCTTCTGGGCTGTGCCCCGTGCAGGGCCGCCGGGCCCTCCCCACTTTCCCTGACCCCACGGAGCATCTCGCTGCGTTGCAGTTTCCGGTTCCCTGGGTGGTCCCAGGCCCATCCTCTGCTCCTGAACCAGGACGCAGTGGGCTTCACAGGCCCTCAGTGGATTCGGTATAACAACCAGCAGCATCTGTGACCCATGGAGGGGACATCACCAAAAACAGCTCTCCACGAGGCAGTGGTGAGCTGAAGACAGGCACATGGTTACAAAGATTAGAGCTTCCCCTTTGCAGGCCAGAAGAAGGAATTTGGAGCTGGAAGTCAGAGTTCCATCCCCGCTTTGCTCTCCAGCCCTTGCTCAGTGCACCAAGTCACCTTTGGAGTCACAGCCTTGTCTCAGCTTTTCTTCAAATGCTGGTGCTTTTGTGTCTGAGGTGCAGAAGCTGGTCTCACTATTAATGATAACAGCATTCCTAAGGACAGGCTGATGTCGCGTTGTCGCAGCTCAAGTCACAGAGTGATTCTTCTCCTTGTGCCCTTATGAACAGCGAAAGACTTCATCCGGAATCTGATGGAGAAAGACCCAAATAAAAGATACACCTGTGAGCAGGCAGCGCGGCACCCATGGTAAGAAGGTCACCCCTGTGTCACTGCGTGTCCCCCCAAGAACACTTTCTGTTCTCATTTATGAACTCCATACAGGTATCGATTTGGTCTCAGCTGGCCAGGGGCTTTTCTCCTTTTTTGAACCATTTTGTGCCCTTAATACACAATCTTCTGAACACACTCCTGTGAAGTTAAATGTATAAAAAAGATAGCTGTAGCACTTTCAGTTTGTGAAAAGTTTTTAAAGATTATTTTTATTGAAAGTACCAATTACTGTTCACATCCTTTTCTCCTGAGTTTATTACCAATTTTATTATTTAGTTGTCAGCTGAACTGAAGTCATATGTATTTTTCCTGTTCAGATGTTTTACCATTTAGCATTTCTTCAACTCTAGATGTGGGATTTGGCACATTGTCATGTGCTTGGGGTCACTTTTTATTTGCACCACTCACTGTGTGTCTTAGTTACTTTTTTGTCACTGTGACTCAATATCCAACATCTACAACTTCAGGGAGGGAAAAACTATTTTAGCTCATAATATCAGAAGATCTCAGTTCATTTGCACCTGGGAAGCTGGGGAATCGTAGAATCACATGGTGGGGCCGGAGCCTGAGCCAGAGCTCCTCACGGCATGGCAGAACAGAGACAAGTCTGGGAGGAGGGGTGGAACCAGCACATGCCCCTCCAGGCCAAGCCCCAAGCATCTGCCCCTTCCAGCCAGGCCCCACCTCCCAACAGTGCACAGTATCCACAGGTACATAAGGCTTTTGGGGGACACTCCAGATCCAAACCATAACACTAAGTTAGAATTTAGTTTCACCATCAACTGGCTGTAACTTTGGGTTTATATGTTTTCTGTGTCTCGATTTTCTCTTCATTGAATGAAAATAACATCTCAGAAGAGTTGGCATAATAAATAATGGAGATAATGGAGATAAAGGGATAAACTTATGATGTTTGGTACAGAGTTAATTGTAGATCTCCTGATTAAAGCCCTGTCAATATCCATGCTGAAACAATCTCAGAAATAATATGTATAGTAAGCTTTCTGTTGCTATAACAAAAAGTCCAGCTTAAAAAGAGGAATGAGTTATTGTGGCTTGTAGTTTTAAAAGTTTCAGTACATGGCATTTGGCATCATTGCCTTTAGACCTGTGGCAAGGCAGCACAACATGGCAGAGAATTTGGTGGAGCAGCATACTCACCTCATGATAGCCAGGAAATAAGAGAAAGAGAGAAGCCACTGTCCCCCATTCACCTTTGAATGCCCCCTGCAATGACCTAAGACCTCCCTGAACCCCTTGTCCTAAAGGTTTTCACCACTGCTCACTGATGCCAGGCTGAACACTAAGCCTTTAACATATTGGCCCTTGGGGGAGATTTAAGATCCAAAATATAGCACCTAGTATAATGAAAGCAGGGAGCTAGGAATGTAGCTCAGTGCTAGGGTGCATGCCTAACCCTGGGTGCAGTATTCATTGTAGCAAAATGAATGTCCCTTGAGTTCAGGAAAAAACATCCCCCTAAGGAGCATTGGAGTACCCTGATGCCTGTGTTGCCCACCACCTTCTGTAGCATTTCCTCCAGAGACTCCTGTGTTTTCTAATAACTCTGGGAGGTAGGTTTTATCTTTATTTCAAATGAGGAAGTAGAAAGCTAAAGTAACTTCTGGTGGTGAAAGGCAAAGCCAGGATTCCGTCCAGCACCGCCCAGCTCCACAGTGAATGGTCTTCATTGTCTTGTTTAAATTGGAAAAAATGAGGCAGAGAGAGGAAAGGATTTTCTGGAAAAAGTAGACAGTTTTGATTGTCTCTTATTATTTTCCAATAAATTACTTTGGTGGTAGGTGCAGGTATGTGATAATTAAGAGAATGAAAGTGTTCTGACTTCATACACAGTAGGTCTTTAAAAGTATAAGACTTTTGATATTTTGGAGGAGGAAAAGGACCTCTAGAAGAATGAAAATTATTTGCTTTGTTGCCCTGAACTTCGGCCTTGCTTTGTAGAAGGCGGGAGGAAGGCTAGGTAAAGCCTGGTCTCTTGAAGCCTGAGAGAGGGGCAGCGTGTACCTGGCCGAATGCGATGCTAGTGTCTCACCCTAGAAGGCTCCCACCAGCCCTCAGGAGGGGAGGTAGCTCACCACAGGCGAGTTGGCCAAGGAACGGGAGCTGGATACCACACATTGATTCATAGTATCACAAGTACTTGGTGCTCTGGAGGAAGAATGGGCAGAGAGAACAGGTAGGAGGACGCCACTAGAAAAGAACACAGGGACCAGCAGGGACCTGGCCTGGCTTCCCTTTCTATCACCTGTGGGGCAAACTCCTAAACCCAATGGACATCCAACTCATCAACAACAATACTGTGCTGTGGGACTTTTCAGTGGATTATTGAGATAACACATGTGATGAAGAGAAAAATGACCTACCTGCTCCTTCATATATCTCTCATTACTGTTATTTTATTATTGTCCTAAGGAATTAGTTGCTCCTCTTTGGGTACTGAGCATGTCCACGATGGACTTTGTGCAGGGCAGTCGGGTATGATTTCAAAAAGCCTGGTCTGGCCAAGGATAGAGGATGCACAGTAGGGAATAGGGTATGGAAGTGGGCAGTAAGATGCAGCCCAGAAGAGGGGAAGTGGGACGGGATGGAGAGGCCTGTGAGAGATACTCAGGGACAAGCAGTAAGCAGGGCACTGGTGGGGTAAGCAAGAGAGGGGCCTGGGGTTGTTCCTGTCCTAGTAAAGGGTTGAGAGAATGAGATGGAAGGTGAGCAGGCTTGGTTAAAGAGGTGAGTATGGCAGTACTGGGAGTCTGCCAGGTGCAGAGTAGTGGCAGGCATGGTGCTGGGGGAGTGCGGCACTCAGGAGAGAGGCCAAGGTGGGGACGATGACTTCAGTTACCAACTTGTGTCTCATCACAAGGTATATTATTAGCCTGTGAGCTGTATCACCACCCACCTCCTGATTCAGAGAGACTTTTCCCCAGTGTTGTGTTACTTTTATTCTACATTCCCAAATTCTCAGGGAATCCAACACTGGAGTATTGTAACCACAAATGCATTTGACGCAGATGTCACTGGAACCCCTCACCTGCATTTATGATATACTTGTCTCAGTGATAAAATTACCCAGGCAAAGGAGAATGTGAATGTTATGGTTTGGAGCCGGAATAGTCTCCAAAAACCTCATGTTTGAAGGTTACTCAGTCATGGGAGTTAATCCATTGATTTTCTGTGCTGTTGGGTGGAGCCTGGTCAGAAGGGGCGGATCCCTGGGGCTTGACCTGGAGGGGTATGTGCTGGCTCTGCCTTTCTTAACTCTGCTTCCTGTCCACCATGAGGTGAAGGGCTTTTGGGGGGATAGGCCTTCTGCCAGGCCTTTCCACCATTGCCAGGCGCTCTTGAATGGACTGAGACCTTCTGAAACTGTCACCCAAAATAAAGCTTTCCTCCCTTCAGTTGTGGGTGTCAGTTACTGTGCCCCAGCATTGAAAAAGTGACAAAGTTCAGCTGGGAGTTGGAAGAAAGTGGAGAAATGACTCTGGCGGGGCGGAGCCTACTGGACGTTGCTGTTCTAGCAGCTGTGGCCTTGCAGGTCCACCCCACCAGAGCATCGTGTGCTATTCCACAGTGCTGCTCCCACTTCATCCTCGGGGTGAGGAGAGCCCTCAGGAGTCTCAGCTCCCTCCCCTCAGCCTCAGGACAGACCCCTCCAGAAAAGAAAGCGCTCTTGTCAAGGTACTTCTTGTGGGAGGCAGGCAGTACTCCTGACCAGATGTCCCCAGCCCCTCCTACTGAAGGTTTCTATTGGTGGTGCCTGGCAGCCAGGCGTCAGAAGGCACGCAGCAAGATGGGGGCCTCGACCCCACATGGGGCAGCGCCTCTCTGGAGCTCATTTGCCCTCACTGCATTGTTCTGTGCCCCGCCACCAGTTTCATTGACAAGCAAACCACAGAAATAAGCTTGAGTGAGATTTATACTTGATTCTCAGGTCAGATGAATCTAAAACCGACAGGCCAGGCCAGCAAGCTGGAGACGCAGAGAAGAGCTGATGTGACAGCCCCCATTAGAGACAATATAGAAATAAAATTCACTCTTGCACTTTTTCCCTGAAGCTTTCAACTGATTGAATGAGGCCCACCAATGTAATCTGCTTTACTCTGAGTCTACTAATTCAAATGTTAATATTGTCTGAGAAATACTTTCACAGCAGCATCCAAACTAGCACTTGTTCAAATATCTGCTGCCATGTCATACCTGTGCTGACACATAAGATTGACCACATTACCTCTGATTGACCTTGGGAATTGGAAAGCAGCCCAGGGTCTCCAGCACTGTCTGGGGTACATGCCAGGCATCACCAAGCCTGCCTGGAGCGGGGGCTAGAAGAACACAGCCAGAGCCACAGGGGTAGAGCAGGCACATACAAAGCACCAAATGCCTGGAGGAGGGACTTTGGTGATCTTTGAGTAGAGAAATACAGCAAGGCAGGCTGCCAACAGTGGTTATGGAAGCGCCACCTACCTACATAGTTGGGCTAGAGGCTAAAACCAGAGAGCAAAGAGCTGTGGAAGGGATTTGCTCACCCAGGGAGGAACAGCGCTGTGCTTTAGTAGATCTGTGAAGAAATTCCTCTGTGGCAGAAGCTCTGGTCAGTTCTGTGCCATCTGGGTGACCACTAAGATACCTGCAGTTTTCAAGGTCTCACACCTCTGATTTTGCTAACTGATGAATATTGCTCAAGTTAGTAGAGGACTGTCACTGTAAATTTCTTGGCTTGTCATGAGTAGTGCAATTGTTTCTATCGTGGTGCCCATTTAACGAGGACTGTGTTGTGCCACGTGACCCAAAGTGATCCTTTCAGCCACTCTGAAGACCCCCTGACTAGGGAGTCTCAGAGCCACATGCAGCCCACCGTGACTCTGACCCAGCCACAGGCACCGTGACTCTGACCCAGCCACAGCAAGCTTAGGACTGCGGGAACGTGAAACATTTCTAAAATAGTTCAGAGTTGTGTTTTTCTTACATCTGGGTCCACAGTAACCCACAGAAAAGATATGGGAAGTCCAGCACTGGCACCAGGCCTGGAGCTCAAGGTGCTGGAAGCCACACTGCTAACAGGCAGGTGGAACCCGAGTCCTAGAGTCTCCCTGGTCCCCCTCCCCCAGCTTTGCTTTGGAGCTGGCTTTGGCCTGCAGGAGTGCTCAGCCCGAGGAACTCCACACTTCCTACCACTTCGGTCCAGTTGTTTCCAAGAATGAGGTAGCCCCTGACACATTGAAGCTGGCATAATTCCCTGAGGATGCATCTTTTAAAAATAGTCCAGGAGGAAGCACTACCCTGGACTCTCTAGGAGAAAAGCTTATGAAGATGCCCACTGTCCCTGAACCTCCTCGTGCCTCTTGTTTTAGGTTTGCCTGTGCACTCATGCTGTTTTGGCTTCGCTGATTTGTGTCTAGGGACAGGCACAATTGGCAGTTGCTGGAAGTGGAAACTTGGTTCACCTCGGTTACTCTGTGAGCATCCTCTTGGCTGGCAGTGTGTTTTCAGCCATGCTGGGAAGAGAGAGGAATATATTTCAAGGGGAAGCTGCAGATAGCTAAGAATATCAGACTGCAGTCTAAACACAGGCCAGCCTGGCACAGACTCAGTGTCTAGTCCCTTGACCCTGTTCACAATCCTACAGCAAAAGAAATGCTGAGTGGAGTGATTTCTTGTGTGAATAGGCCCTGAGCTTGTTCTTTACAGTCTGGGATATCCAGCCTCTTCTGTGTCCAGAGCAGTGTTGGTCTGGAAAGGTTCACTCCCATCCTGGGTCTTTGCCAACCAGAAAGGTACATGATTCTGGCAACTGCCCCACAACTTTTCCTAGATCGACTAAATCCTTCCTTTGGCAACCAGGTGCCAGCCTAGACCTGAATAGTTTCATGTTAAAACTGGAAAAGGAAGATGGAATGGTCAAAGCCTAGGATAGGTTGAGAGCAGAACACAGCTCTCTCTCCACCCTGAGGACAGATCAGATGCTCAGATGGAGGGAAAGGAACATTGTGGTCCAGAAGCATGTGCAGGAGAGGAGAATGTGGTTGGGCAACCTCCAGGTAAAGCCTGAGACTGGAGATGGTTAGCAGAGAGAGAAGGAAATGCAAGACCCAAAGAAGACAGCAGAGGGGTGACAGTAGTGTGCGGCGACTTTCAAGAGCGATAGGCACACTTGAGTTCATCCTTGCTTAGGAACAAGCAAAAACTATAGAAGATGGCCCACTTGGATGTAGAATGATGCACACGGTCTTCAAAGTTCTGAGGCCTTTCTCAGAAATGCAGGGGTAGAAGATGTGCCAAGCAGGGTTAAACCGAGGCCATGAAGGCTCTCATAGGACACAGAAGGTGCAGGGATCATGGCGTTGCTGTGTAGAATGTCATCACAGAGCTTGGCTCAGCAGGGGTGAACAGAAGGAGATGGGAACTCCAGATGAGAGTGCTGGAGTCCTTGGGGTAGGCAGAGAATAGGTCATGGCACATACCAGGAAGCCTGACTTCAGGTGCTGACTGGGGCAGAAGTGTGAAATCTCAGAGGTGAAGCACTGGCGGCCAGCCTCAAGCTGCTGTTGAGGGCGAGAGAGTACACAAGGAGGAGCTGGGGGACGTGATTTCAGGTTGCCTTGGCACTGTGGATTCTGGTATTACATAATTGGGGTGCAAAGAAGCAAAAATCAAGAGGTTGTTAGTGAGGTAAATCAGGAATATGTTGGTAGATCCTGAAAAAGGTATAGAAAACAGAAGTTGGGATAGAACTTTCAGGTGACAGTGGTAGCCTCTATGGATTTAAGTCAAAAGATGTGATAGGTTACTCTGTCTTGAGCCTCAGTTTTACTATGTACAAGAATCGTCTCCATGGGGAGCACAGGACACCCATTGGCCAAGCACCAATGAAGTCTCTTTGCCTCTATTTCAGGATCGCCGGGGACACAGCCCTCAATAAAAACATCCATGAGTCCGTCAGCGCCCAGATCCGAAAGAACTTCGCAAAAAGCAAATGGAGAGTAAGTCCTGAGTTTGCTAAGTTCCCAGGGCCTCCAACCCCTCTCCTGAAACTTACTCCACGATTCAAGCATGTCTCGTTTCCAGGTTGTTCCACATTGTCACATGAGTTTGGATGGAAGTGCCAAGAACCTCACCAGACTAATGTTGCTCATTCTAACTGATAACCATTAAGCAGGGATTGGGGCCGGGGGGAGCATCCTAATGTGAGAGGGGTGAAGTGTGTGTTGAAACATTTCCCCTCTGTGGTTCCAAAAATAGTCATGCTGGCTCTCAGCTCCTTTGCGATTGCTTAAGGAATATATTCCCCTTCCTTTGCTGTGATTGTCAATAGTCAGCTTTTATTCAAATGATATGGAGAGGAGAAAGAAAGCAGAAAATCCAAGTTGAAGTCATGATTATTTTCTGGCAAAAATTTGATGAGTTTGAATCACAGAATTCTTGTGATTATGTACTGATTTCCGAAACTGTACATTCTGATCATTGGGGGTAACTCGAAGCTCTCTGGGTTCCCCTGAAAGCCAACATTGGGAGAATATGCGGAAACAAAAGTAATTCCACAGGTCCATTTTATTTATTTATTTATTTTGAAATGAAGAAAACTTTTATTTCCATAGTGGAAATGCCATGTCTTAGGACAAAAATACCTATTACAGGAAAGTAAATACTTTATGTATGTATTTATCTGTTTATCTATTTGTTTATTGTGATACTGGAGGTGGTGTCCAAGGCCTTCACACTGAGCTACTGCCCTGGCCCTTTTTTTTTTTTTTTTTTTTTTGGTTGTAAGATAGGGTCCCCATAAGTTGCTAAGTTACCTAGGTTGGACTCAAACTTGCAATCTTCCTGCCTCAGCTCATCACGTTTGAAGATATTAAACTGTTATGTTAATGCCTTCTGTTCTAAAAGTCACTTCTATTGTATTATGGAAAGAATTGTTTCATATTTGTTCTCTGTATTTATGATGTCAGAGGACAAGTTTTTTTATATCTCAAAAATGTTTGGGGATGCCGGCAGTGCTTAGGCAGAGAAATTCAAGGGACCAGCTGGACCCTTTTCTTACAAGCTGGATTATCTTGTCTGTCTTTCTTGCTTGGATCTCAGCAAGCATTTAATGCCACGGCCGTCGTGAGGCACATGAGGAGGCTCCATCTCGGCAGCAGCCTGGACAGTTCAAGTGCAAGTGTCTCAAGCAGCCTCAGCCTGGCCAGCCAAAAAGACTGTGCGTATGTAGCAAAACCAGAATTCTTAAGTGGGTCTCTGAGATAGCTTGGGAGGAGAAGGGGGAGTTGTCCTTTGCTGAGCACCTGCTGTTTGCCAGGCACTTGTCAGTCTTTGTCCCATTTCGTCCCCAAACAGAACTGTAGGACACTGTTGTTTAGTCACTTGATGCCTACACCCCCTGACTTTTGTGGCCCTTGTCCCAACAACAAGGCCTGCCTATTTCCTTCCCTTGCGATTAGCTTCTCATAGAGCAGTCATTGTGCTCTGGGTAGAGGAAGGGAAGGCAGAGACTGGCAGCCCAACTTCAGAAACTCCTGAGGTACATTTTTTGATGAGGATGACAGTAATTTGAGCTGTTTATATGAAAAGTACTGGCTTTGCAGTAACAGTAATAGCATTCATGGTCCCTCATCGTTGCTGGATCGGCTTTCTTGAGCCCATGCGTATACTCATCATACATCTCCCTCCCATGATCCCCTTCCCACAGGGGTTCCTCCCTCTGCAGAGCAGTTGCCCTGGCTGTCTCCACCAGCTCCCATCTCCCTGTCACTGAACACTTCATCTTGGCCCGTCGTGGGCACCGAGCTCTTTCCCACTTGGCTCAGAAGAGGGTTCTTTTCCTCTGTGAGCATCACCCAGTCTCACTTAGGACAGTTCACCTGATACATCCCTCGGACATCTCCCTATGCTTCCCTGCCACGTGGACATCTCGCTGCTCAAGAGAATCCCATATTAGCCTTTCTTCTTCTTTCCTTCCTTCCTTCCTTTTTTTTTTTTTTTTTTTTTTTTTTTTTTTTTTTTTTTTTTTTTTTTTTTTTTTTTTTTTTTTTTTTTTTTTTTTTTTTTTTTGTAGTTCTGGGGATTAAGCCTAAGGCTTTCACACTGAGCTACACTCCCAGCCATTTTTTATTTTGAGACAGTGTCTTGCTGAGTCCCTGAGTTGCCCAGGCATGCCCAGCTGCATCCAGCCCTGTCCATTTCTTCAGAGTCATACAATGCCATGGACAGCAAAGCCGGTCTCAGTAGTTGATTTGATGGACCCCTTGTGTCCAGGTGTCCCCAGCTTGGTGGGAACACACACCAGTGGAGTTGAACAGCATCCATGCACCCCACATCAGGGCCTTCCAGGGTGGCACTTCTGCCTACCAGAGGCTTTAGTGCAGCGTGGGAGGAATTCTTCTAGGTTGAGAAGCTCCTGTGTTCATTCAGGAAAAGTTCACCAACCTCATCTCATAGTGTCCTATGTTACAAAATGCTTCTTGCCAAGATTATAGACAACACACTACCCAGGACCTGGAAAATGATGGAAAATTCTTTCTTCTAAAATTGTCTATTTCTTCGAGCTGTTGCATGAGATAAACAATTCTCATAATGACACTGATATTATACACTGAGCCCAGCACATGCAGCGTAGTAAGTGCCTGGTAAACAGGGCCTCTCATCTCCTGGTGGCCAAACCATTTTGCTTCCAAATACAAAGCAGTTAAAATTATTATGACAGAAGAAGAGGGGTGGGCTTTAGGAACACATTGCGAAGGTTTTCCTGTGAGTAGGTGAAAATATAGGCTCTGGGGCCAGGGGTTAACTCCAGTACCGCCTGAACCTTGAATGCACAAAGCCTGGGTTCAGTGTCCAGCAGCTAGCCCATCTGACCCTGAAGTGGTAACAGGGAATGCACACTTGCTTCTGACTCTCTGAACCCATGTGTCTACTGTCCCCCTACAGGTCTGGCACCTTCCACGCTCTGTAGCTTCATTTCCTCTTCGTCGGGGGTCTCGGGAGTCGGATCCGAGCGGAGACCCAGGCCCACCACTGTGACAACAGTGCACACTGGAAGCAAGTGACCGACCGGCTCTGGAGGTGGGACCCAGGGGGCAGGGCCAGGGAAGGGGAGCCCCGGGGGCCACCAGGCTGGAGCCGCTCCAGTGAGACCCACGCTGCATGGTGCACCTTTCTGCATAGGACTGGAAGACAGAAGTTTTTATGGCCATATTTTATACTGCAGTTCTGAAGCGTTCATTTCTCACAAACTGTACTGAACTCAAGGGAAGCTGAGTCACAGGATCTGGTGCTGTGTATATGAGTCTTGCGAAGCGCCAGCTGAGGGGACCTTGCCACTCCTCTTCCCCCCTCGTTGCTCCCCCACTTCCCAGCGTAGGCAGCCATCTAGGGTGTATTTTTTCATGGGAAAAAAAAAGGTTTCAACTGGATTATTTAAATATTGGTAAATATTGTGCACTAGCAGTTTTTTTCCTTTCAAAGAAGTACATCTTTTTGATCTGTGTCTCTCAGTTACATGACCTATATATCATTTGCTCTTCAATGGTAGTTTTATGTTAACTTTTAAGAAATTTTTTTCCTCCAAGGGGAATTTAAAGGTATTTTTTAAAATTCTAATAAGAGGATCGAGAATCTGTCTCCAAGGTTAAGAGCGAACCTTGTTGCTGTTCCTTGGCTTTCTCTCACCTTCTTTAGGAGAAGCAGCTCTAAAGGAAGACACCTCAACAGTTATGGAGGGATGTCTTGGCGAGCAAATGCAGAAAACCCCCTGCCGACAGCAGCGGCAGTTTCACAAGTGAAGCTGCTCTGTGAACTGATACCCGCAATGCCAAGATTTAGGAGCCTCCATTACAGCAGGGACAAGCGGCCATTTTATTTAACCAAAACCTGCATGCAGCTCTCGTTTCTCGTGAGGAACAATGAATGAAACTCTGATCTCAGCTATGCAGTTTTAAAATTAATCTCTCTCTCTTTTTTTAATGAATTTCTAATCTTGCACTTAAAATGGCCTCTGCCACACAGATTTTTACCCTGTTGTTTTGTTATCCAAAGGAGGACAGGGAAAGAAGCTTTGAAGGAGAAACCATTTATCAAAAGTGGTAAGGAAAAATGACCTACCAGGTGAGCAGGCCCTGGCCACCACAGATGTGACCTTAGGGAGATCCACCTGGTATGTGAAGCTGTTCCTCTCATCAGGAGAATCTAATGTCAAGGACCTGCAATGGTAGGGCTAGCAAATGCCCTGGCTTGCCTAGAACTAAAGGATTTCCCTGGAAGTGAGGCTTTCAATGCTAAAACCAGGAGTATCTCAAACAAAACAGGCCACATCATTAATCCACATGGTGTTGGGTGTGCAGGAGTCAGCATCGCAGGCTGCCCAGGGCAAACATTCCAGGGAGGCAATCTGTAGAGCCACACAGATGGCTCTGAATTGCTGCTTTGCAAAGTTATCCCCGTCCTCATGCACGTCCAGCTCCCTGGCCCAGTTCCACACAGCCACTTCATACCCCACAGGGGAGGGGTCCAGAGTCTGCCTGATGGTCCAGTGACTGCCGTGGCTGTTGTCACCATGCCCCTTTCCTAGTATTGGCCAGCTGAGGAAGGTCCTGTTGGTTAAGTCTTGTCACTTCAATTCTTTGCTGTGTTTAGTGATGCCTCCTGCCCCCCCCCCAACACACACCTTAACAAGTGTTAGCTGACTCAGGAGCCCCAGTCCACCTCCCCAAGGACATCAGTACAGGTGGTATAAGAGCAGCTGGGAAGATGGGCAGCTGCTTAACAGAGTGAAAATTCAAGCTATCACTCTTCAAAATCCACAGAAAATGTGGGAAATTATATAAAATGACAGCAGTGAAGAAGCACATGTCACCTAAGTTGGAGACACATCAGCCTCTCCCCTTTGGAAAGATAATAATTAAGTATTATAAACAGTATTTGAGAAAACTAAGAAGTCTCTCTAGATTTATGAGTATGTTGCTTACTAACAAGAGTCATGGAACTATTCAAGTTTATGCAATTAAGAAAAGTAATTAGGAGTTTTCAAGAGACAGTAATTTATGTAAATATGGTACCTCTGATGTATATCAGATATTTGTGTTGTGTGGTATTTGTAGCCACTTGCAATTAGAAAGTGATGTGTGAAGCTGAATTCTACTATTGGTGATAAAATATTGTCTGGGATGAAATATAGGATGTATATATTCATTTCAAAGTATCTTGTACCTGAGAAGTGCAGAACAGGTGAGGAGCCAATGCAGGGGCCTGCAATGCCCTCTGGGTCACTTCTTGCCCCTGCTTGGCCTATGGCACATCAGGTTTCAAGACTGTAGTACAAGAAAATGGTGACAGGCCTTGGGCTGGTGGTAGACTTTTGACCATGACTTCAAGGAAGTCCTTGCCATGCTGATGCACTAGATTTAGGAAGAGGGAACTATAAACACAGAGAAGAGTCTACCCTTTGAAAACCTTCAGGATGCAGGACAAAGGTTCTCATCCAACTATATCTATTAAGATTCGTGTTTTATTACAAAATAGGAAGAGAGTACAGAATGGACAAGACAGGTAGTAGTGAAGTCCAGGGCTTCTCAGTGACATCAGATTCCTCCAGTGTTAGCTGAGTGTTGCCCAAGTGTACCCTGTGTGCTTGGCTGAGCCTGAGGGGCTACACAGGCCCCATCTCAGGCTTCCTTCCTAAGTCCAAGCCAAGCATCCCATTGGTCTCTTCACTTTCGTTCTCAGAGCAAGCAAGGTTGTTTTTTGTTTTTTGTTTTTTGGGGGGGTTTTGTTTGTTTGTTTTTCTCACTGGGATATTTTGAAAGGGTGACCTAGAATACACTTTTCCTTATGATGCCTTTTCATCCCTCCCTTCCTCCCCAGTATTCATCTCGTAAGGAAGGCAGTAAGAATAGCTAGTGGGCATGTGAGCCAACAGTGAGTGGGTGCCCACACTCAGAGCCTGACAGCCCAGCTGCGTGTCACTCATGCCCAGGGGACCTACCTCAGGAGACTGGGTTGCTCCCTGCTCCCCGCTGCCCTGCTTTCCAGCAGGCGCTGAGAACTGGAGCCTCGGTCTGGGGTAGGGCACCAGCTGGAGCGGGAAGGGACAAATGTGTGTAGATGACATGTATGTAACAACACAAACCCTAAATGGTGAAAAGGCCTCCCCTTCCGGCTGCCCCTGGCTTCATTGGAGAATAGAAAAAATAACATTTGCCTTCATATTTCCTTATGAAAGAGAAGAACTATGCAGCTAGCAATGCAAAAAGGAAAAAAAGGTGTGAGTTATTGTTCTTGACCTTGGTTCTGGTTACTTCTGCAGTTCACGTTGAGAACCTAGAGCAGCCTCTTGGACACAGGAGCTTATCCCGTTTTCCAACAAACTCTTATTATAGTGTCCAGGGGACTCAGCAGTGAGGCCAAGGGCAAAAGGAGACACTGTGGCTGAACAGGCAAAAGCTTATGTCGTAGGAAACATTAACCACGTGGTAAAAGGCATTCAGCACAGTGATGCCCCAGACTCAGTTTACTACCCACCATTAACTTTATGCTATTCATTTGTCCACCCTGGTGTCCAGTGTGTACTGGAAATATTCTCGGGCAGCTCCCTTTAGAGCAAAGGCCAAGAACACTGTACATGTAAGTGAGGAAGCCCAAGTGGTCCCTTCTGGAAAAAGGATTGATCCTCTTACGTGTTACCCTGATTAACCTACTGGAGTTAAATTTTTGAGCAATTTTAAACAGAAAAGACCATATCCAAGTGGGGATGGGCTCTGTTTTAGAGGTCTGAGCATTGTGGCCCCTTGGCCCACCCAGAGCCTGGGTCAGAATTGGTTCTTCTGACCGGAGAAGCCCCCGTAGAATCCTTGCTGCAAGGCTGGAGAGGCGACCCAAGGCCGGCGCCTCTACGGTAGCCTATAGCATTGTCTCCTTCACGCGATTTCCACAAGCCAGTGCTGGTTTCCTTTGGCAACAAGGAAGGAAGGGAAGGCCGGCAAAAAGCAGCACCTCTCATTTTCCATAAACAGAAATCAGATGTACTGTTTCCCAGGTCTGCACGGTCCCTCCTGGCCAGTGAAACGGAAGGCTGTGTGCTTCAGCAGTGACACACCCTTTACTTGTCTTGCTGAAACAGTATTATCCGTCTGTCTCCTCTCCTTCCACAGTGTTTGCCTTGTTTTAAAACACATCCAGACCAAACACTGTTCGGTTTGTTTTCAAAGAACACATACACCTGTGTGTAACTCACCACTCTTTTGCGGGGTACCTGGTCCGAAGTTGAAGCTACAGGTGTACCTAACCTTTGTAAAAGGTGTTACAGTCCTTTGATTTTCAGAACTTTAACCGTTGCAACAGAAAATTGAACTGGGGTGACGGATTCTTAAAGGTGAGGTGGGGAGGTCGCTGATGTCCAGATGATTCCAAGAACATTCATCTGCAGATGAGTTATCTTGAAAACCTCAATGCTGGGTAAGAGGCAGGAAGAGAAGAACGAGGAAGATAGAAGCCTACGTCCCCTCGCCAAGTCCTTCCTGCGTGGCCCTTGTGCGTCATAGTCTGCAGCTCAGGTGTGTGCACAAGAGCCTGCCCAATGTGCAGTCCGCCCTGCATGCTGGCCACGGCCTGGCCTGCCTCCCGTTCCGTGCAGCGGCTGACACCTGCAGAATCATCCAGAAGGAGTTAACCCTTCCCAGAGCTCCCTGCCACCTCCAGCAGGCACAGCTCAGTTTGTGGCTTTGGGGACTCCACCTCTGCACGCCCAATGGCTGTGCATTTGGAAGCCAGACACTCAGCATGTGGCTTCCAAGTCTGGCCTCGTGGACAAAGCGAACCGTGGAATGGCTTCTTGGTGTCTCTATATTTCTGCACCAAAGGGACAAACTGTGGCGTTCGCTCTTTGTACTAAAGCTGCTTCTGCATTTGCCCATTTTTAACCTTTTGGTCTATGAGGGACTTCTTATATGATTATTATGTCCTCTGATGATTTGCCGTATTATTTTACTTCCAGGTGATTTTATTTTCTTACGGACAGGAAAAAAAAGGAAGATGAGAGCGGTGTTTGAGGCTTTAGTCCTCAAGATAAGATATCACTAGGGACTGAGAAGCCTCAACGCGAGTTAAGTTGCTTCTCAAAGGAAAGTCATAGTTTGGACTTGGCTGGGATTGCCCAGATTCCTGGGAACCCTGCACTCTGGGGTCGCAGGATGGAGCCCTGGGAGCAGGGGTGGCAGCAAGGCTGCAAGAGAGCTAAAGAAGGAAGGAAGGACACCATTTGCCCCAGTGTATGACTGCTACTCTCCTTCCAGGGAGTTTTTGGGTGACATGAGATACTTTGTAAATGTCAGCAGAAAAGCTGCAGCCTCGCAGCAGTGTCTCCATCTGGAAAGACAGGGCAGCAGGTTTCAGAGAACATTTACTGTAGTCCCACGCACAGCAAGAAGACGTCAGAGGTACATACTGCCCAGGATCAACATTGGAATATTTCTAAATTGGCTTTTGTGGCTACACATAATATATTTCCCTTCTTTGACTCTCTCCCCACCCTCAAAACTGAGCATGTTTTCCAAAAGCTTACACTCTCCAACCCAGGAGCGTTCCCATGTCTACTATTACCAGGCTTGTGATTGGTTCAATTGTTCCTTAAAAACATGCCTGTCCAAAAGAAGAGAAATTGCATTTATTCCATGCATGTGATAAACTCTGCAAGAAGTTTAACCCCCATAGGTTTGCGGCACTGCAAAATTGTTCATGGGTCTATGTAGCAAATGATTCTCTGCCTTGACAATCATGTAAACATATCAAGATTTCTATCATAATGATAATAAGATTGATGACTTCTGGTTTTCCTCCAATAAAAACGATTAATCACCTTCGGAAGTGTGCAGTCTTTCTCATCCATAATGAGCAGGAGGTGGCATCTCCTCTTAATCTTCTTCCTCTTTCTGAAGTTGGATTTCAAAAGGAAGGAGTTTGGCTTGAGTCCCTGGAAACTCATGAAGTTGGTCCTAAATGTTTGAGGAGCTGGAGTCTTCACATCCCTGATGAGCTGTAAGAAGGAAGTGGCCGGGAGAGGACGGGGAGGTCCATCTCAGTTTCAGGAGTCAGGTGGGTGCCCGGGCTCAATGGTCACTGGACAGAAAGCTCCCCTTTTTCTTGTTGCCACAAAAGATGGCAGGAAGTGAGCCCAAGAACTCAGATCACACTGCCAGCGAGCATAAGGTCTTCGGTGGGAAAACCTGCACCAGGAAAGCACCTGTGTGGAGAGCTTGGCGGCCCAGGCTTGGGCGATCTGCACGTACAGCCTTACCTTCCTCGGCACACCTTGTTATCCAGACCCAAAAGAGGATTACTTTCCAAACAGAAAGCTGGCTGCTGTCATTTTTTGGAGTGTGTGTGTATGTAAGGGAATTTGGAAAAGAGAGGTAAACAGTCCATAACTCATCAAATATATCTTGGAAATTTGCTTTGACAAATCCTCTAATTCAAATCCAAGTTGGTTGTATGGCGAGAAAAAAAAAAAAACGTGTGCTATGGAAACAGACAATGAAAACTTCCATACCACAGTTGCCACATAAAAACATCTTTAGTGAAAATAAAGCTGTGGTCCTAGAAAGAAATAGAGGGTACGGTGTCTGATCTCCAGTTCTTTTCAGGTTGATTCTTAACATCTCTAAGCCCAGGCCCTGATAAGGTTTATCAGTACAAAGGATCCTTCGGTAAGTGCACAGGGGATTTCACTAAAGAAGATGTTATGAAACACAGGAAGCTTGGTAGCCTGACCATTTTTGAGGCCTTTTAGAGATATAGCAGCCAACCAACTGTAACTGAAAGTCTAGCCCAAGAGAATACACCAAAATTAAGACTGATTCTTATAAAGAGCTTGTGTTTATTAAGGTTTTGGAGTTGAAATGTTTAAGGTCAAATTCTTCTGCCTGGCTCCAGTTACATGGACCATCGGGTCAGCATCTGTGTCTTCAGGTTCACACTCCTCATAACCTCAGAAATGTTCAGCTTATAGTAAAAATTCATGTCAAGTTTTCTGTATTTTTTCAAGTGAATTTTGGTTCTATAAATTCTCTTGTGAATGTCTTTTGTGGACTAAAACATACTTAGAAACATATTTAGAAAACTTTTTTTTTTTTTTTTTTGGTACTGCGGATCAACCCCAGGGCCTTCACACTGAGCTACATCCCTGACCCACTGTATAGTTTTGATTTTGAAATAGGGTCTTACTATGTCACTAAGTTGTCCAGGCTAGGCTCAAACTTGCAATCCTCTCAATTCAGCCTCCCAAAGTGCTGAGATCTGTCTATAAACTGGTTTAAAAATAATACAAGAAGAAACAAGTGTTTCCTTTTATGGTTACAAGATTGTCCATCCGGGAAAGAGCCATGTTGCACTTGATGGCAAAAGGGGTACAAATCACACAGCCAAATTCTCCAGGTTCTCAGTGCTCCCCAGGAAGATGCGTATACCATGAGAACTCAGTTTCATATAAGAAGGACTTTCAAAATAGAATGTTTTTTAAACTGCATGCATATGGAGCCATTTTACTGGGTTACTCTGTGTGAGTGTGTGTCTACCCACTGTGCTCTAGTTCAAGAAATACCTAGCAAGAGAATCTGTGCCCAGTCCCATTTTCTTAAATACTTGGTTGCAAACCTATGTTTAACCCCAGGCCATGACATCCAGGTCAAGGAAGCAGAGGAGCTCGGGGGAAAGTGCTTATTTTTCCATCCAGTTCATACAGAAGTTCCACTCGGCCTCCTGGCCGGATGGGCCCAGAGGACTTTGGAGCATTAGGCCGTGGACCGTGAGCCAACAGGAACTTTTATCGGGTTTACAAAGCTAGAGATCGCTCCAGTTGAGGGCTCGGAGGCAAGGCCCAGACTGCGGGGGCCCATGTGGCTTCTTTCGATCAGGGGTGTGAGAGTCGAAGAGCACATTAGCCTTCAGGAGGCTCCCGCCGAGGAGCTGATACATAGGAAAGCACTTCACAGAGCTCACTGGGCTTCACCCTGCTCAGAAGTGAGCTGGCCTCCCTTGTCTCATTGCGTCACAAGAAATCCAAGGAGACTTGCTCTTCGTCCATGCCCATTGACAGGCATGGCATTAGGCCTAGGGGCCCTCAGAACCCATAATCCCCTACAAGGTCTCACTGGTGCCTTGTGGGTAAGCCCTCATGAGCTTTTGTGCATGTATTCATGTATTCAACATTTTTGAGCACCAGCTATATTCAATGCTTTTCATTCACTGGAGAAAACCAAAGTAAATCTGACTTCAATCCTCCCTTAAAAAGAGGAGAAGAGAGAGAGCATTTGAGTGAAGCCTGGAAGGAAGGACAGAGTTTAGGCAGGAAAAGTGTGTTAGAAATAATGTGCACAAGGGCATGGCATGTGGGAACACAGCCTGCAGATAGACAAGTATTTCTTTGGTGAGAGTTCAAGATGGGACAAACTTAAGGAAAAAGAAGGGGGCTGGGGGTGGCTCATGATTGCCATCAACAGTCACTACTGTGACTAACGTCCCACCCTGGTCATTTACTGTGCTGTATGTGCCATTTAATACCACATTTTCCCATCAGTCTTAGCAAGGAAGGGGTTCAGAGCTTCCAGATGAGTTCAGAAAGGTTCAGTGATTCACCCAGGATCAGCCGTAAGTGCGAGCAGCTTCCAACTCAGCCTGCTTTGATACCAAATACTGTCCTGCTGTAAAAGGGACACATTGAAAATTACTGAGTTGAGTGACAATCAAATCAGTTAATGTTGGGAACATGGCCACTATTAGAGTCCATTCTGTGTCAGCAAGAGAAATCTTTCTTTTGCCAGGAAAAATTTCTCCATCTGGCTTTCCATGTAGTGTAATAAATGATGACCTGTGTTTAAGTCATAATCATTACTGTGTATCCAGTCCATATGTTTTCTGCTATTCAGCCAGAGAAATGCCACAGAAGCAGATTTGACCAAAAATCAGGGATGCGGAAAATAATAAAACACAGCTGGGCTTTATTTTTAAGCTAATCTATTACCTTATCTCGATTAATAATTCTGTAAGGTTCTGTCCATGCACGTGGAGTTTCATCCCTGACATGAAGACTGCACAGGCGTCTGCTTTTCTCCTGCAGGTTGCCCTCAAACCTACTGACTTATTTTCAAAGTGCCTCAGATCTTTTGTGTTCTTCCAGCCTCCCCTGAGAGGAGGTGCATTTTAGCACGAGCTCACCTCCCTAATTTGGATTAGCGAACACTTTGTGAGCCAGGAAAAGACAATTTTTGGTCCCTAGGTTAATCTTTTCTCTCTTGCCCACAGACTGGATTCCTGTTCCTCTCCATAGCGTTTCTTATACTTCAGCATTATAGCTGCTTTTGTCAGCACACGGACTCTAAATCTATCTTGTCCCTTGCTAGGTCAGGCCGTGTACATCAATGCTCTTGAGATGCTGAGCCATCAGTCCTCGGGAACTCTAGACATGCTGAAGAGTGCAGTGACCTGCCCCACTGATGAGGGCCAGCTGCTCTTCACATGGACCCGGGAAGACCCCTGGCCTTGACACTCACCTAGCCAAGGTGCTTGCGGTGTGGCACTCCAGAGAGAAGCCAAGACTTACTCCCGAGTTGGCAAAGCCGTGAAAAGGCCAGGCAAATGGGAAGGTTTCCCCATCTCCTCTGATCCCCTAAGAGGAGAGCCCTGTGTCCTCAGTCAGCCTTCATACCTCATCTCTTGGGATCTGGGTCAAATGTAGATTCTGATTTACAAGCTGAGATGGGCTGGACCATCTGCATTTCTAATATCCCTGGGAGATGTCTCAGTTGCGAGCTCCAGGACCGTACTTAGAGTAGCAGCAAGGGACTCGGGAGTTTCTTCAGTCGTCCTCATCCCTGACTGCATATTCAGATCACCTTGAGGACAGTTAGAAAACACGAAGGTCTAAGCAAATTAAGCCAGGATCTCTGGTGATTGCCAAGGGCAGCCAGGGTGGAACCACATGCCCTCATCATCACACAACTTTCAGATGAGAGACAAAGAAACTGCCTAGATGTGCCCCAGCAGCTTCCTCTAAGTAAATCTCACCTATAACTATCAATGACAACTAGCCTTCTCCTGAGCCAGTCCAGGATTAACCCGAACCCAAGCCTCCAAGTATTGCCTCAATCAGCATGTAACCCGTGTGTATGTGTATGTATGTGTATGTAACTCATCTTGTCTGAGCTAATGTGCTCTTTCCAACCCCCCTGAGTCCTCTCTCAGTACCTTCCTGAACTCATTGGCTCATCAGCAAGATCTAAATTCTACGTGAATGTGGGAGATGCAGAAGTTACCCATAAAGCAAGGAGACAGGAGGTCCCTTGACCTGGCCACGCATGCAGGCTGGACAGCCCCCAGCCCAGTTATTCTACCATTTCTCGTAATAACCAGCACACGCAGATACATTACAGGAGGCATACTCAGTAAATGCCTGCAGTGCTTCATGCTAGCCACTGTTTTGAACATTCTTCAAAAATTATCTCTCAGTCTCATAATAAGCTTATTACAGTTTCTATTACATCCCAGTTTTAGAGATGAGGAAACTGAGGCACAGTGTGGTGAAGTGACTTGCCTCCGCCACATGGTAGTAAAGAGAACTGAAATGAATTAATTACATTACCTTCCTCACACACATGCATACTCATATGTGTAAGTGTGTAACAGTAACCCCCAAATCCCTCACAATGTGACTTTATTTGGAAATACAGCCTTTCAGGTGAACCCTAATGCAATATGGCCAGTATCCTTATTTTAAACAAAAGGGGCAAGTTGGAGCCCAGACACATGCCTGAGAGGAATGTCATGTGAAGGCCTGCAAGTCAAAGAATGCCAAAGATAGCCAGAAAAAAAGTCACCAAAAGCTAGAGGAGAGGCATGTGACAAGGTTCTGTCTTTGAGGCAACAGCAGGAACCAACCCTACCAACATCTCCACGTCAGACTTCCATCCTCTGTGTTGCTTTGCTGTAGCTGCCCTAGTTGACTACCACATAGGCGGATCCAGGATTGAGGTTCAGACTGTCTGAGGCTGGAGCCCACGCTCTTCCCGTGCTGAGCCTCTTGCTAGTGGTGTCCCAGCCTTCCCAGACACCAGGGACACCCGACACTCTTCATCGTTCCTCAGTCACTCTCTTCTCAATCTTCAATTCCTCCAACTCTACTGTCTCTGCTTTTCTATATCACCCTTGCTGACTAAAGAGAGGGGATGACCCTGGCTGTGGATTTGTGGTCTCAGCATGCACAAGGAGGTTGAAGCAGGGGCAACAAAGCCACCCATGCTGGAGGCACCAACATATTCTTAAAGCTACACATTTATGCCTTAAATATTGGAAATAAGAACATAGCACAAAACACCAAAGCATCAACAAACTCCCCTGCGATCATGTCAAGCTTCAAGTAAGCAATTTCTATGAGCTCTAAGGAGCTTTTAACTCTTCAAAAAAGAAGCTTCAATCAAATGCTTTAAGACCATGGGCACAATATACCTACCAAATGGTGCCCAAACCATTCTTTCTAAAAAATGTGGGTTCTGATCCTCCACGTGTAGATGAGAAATCAATACTGCCCTGCAGCAGCTGGTGCCCAGAAGTGAGGCGTAAACTCACACAGAGAGGCTTCCTGGGGAAAGTTCACTGAGCCTGGATCCCTGCCTCTGAAAAGGTGGGGACAAGTTCACGGGCAAAGAGTGTGACTACACTCAGTAGAGGTGACCCCGCCCGCTGATGTTCCTATACGAAGGCGTTATGGCCTCTGAAGCACTTTGCCATAGATTGTCACTGGGTCCTCACATTATCCCAGTGTGGGAGCAAGGCACCATGTCTGCCTTCCGTGAGATGCTGTGTCTCAGAGGAAATGACATCAAGGCCAGAGTCCAACCCCAGTGAGCAGATACGGGAGACCTCTCTCCACAGAGCCATTGCAGCATCTGCCACCCCCCAACCTACAGACTAGGAAGTGGGAATGGAAACCTGGCCAGGTGGAAGGCCTGGAAGAAAACCAGGAAAAGACTGAGTGTGGAGTGTTCCAAAAGGCCTCCAAAGCAGAGGCAGCGCAGCCCCGCGAGCGTGCCAGGTGGACGCGGCCACCTGGGATGGTTTGTGTGTCTCTCCTCGCCTGTGTACTTGACTGGACTTGCATTTCTCAGCTCCCAGGCTGCCCACCAGCCCCGCAGGGGCAGGCTGAACACTTGATCCTCTCGTTCACTCTCCTCCACTCTCTCAAGTGACTGCTCTTGGACTCAGACATTTCCTGAGGGTTTCCAAGGGCCAGGTCTTGCTCCACAGCCTGAAGAAGCAGCTGAAAGCAGGACACGTGCACACACGCATGCATGATGCATGCACACACACATACACACATATCCGTACACCTGCCCTGGTTGAGTATCCTCCCTCCTTCCCTCTATACGTCCTCCTCCTTTCATTTCGAGTCTCTCAGCCCCTCGTAGATTATGACGCTGCAGGTTTGATTAGAAAGGCTGGCGTTCCATCGTCCTGAGCAAATGTTCTTCCTGGCGATGAAGGGTCCGATGAGCATTCTCCACTCCATAGTCATAGCTATACAGGGCAACGTTCCCCAGGTGACTCCTTACATCTTTTATAATGGGCCCCACACAGACACTCCAAGTCGGTGTGTGCAGATGTCCAAGAAAACACTGTCTGGGATCACCAAACACCAGACATTATCTAACCCTGCCTCGTCATACGTCAGACGCTTTCCATATTCTCACGGTGTCCTCCTCCAAAACAGCCACTGAGGGAAAGGCTGAGCCTGAGGGGGGCCAGCACTAATCGGTGCCACTAACAAGCTGTATGATCTCAGGTGATTCATTTCAATCTTTGGCCTTCTGTTTCCCATTTGTACGATAATGGGTTTGAAACAAGACCTCTCATACTTTTTTTTTTTGTACTGATAAGTGAACCCAGGACCCATACACTAAGCAATATTCTCAGCCCTTTTTTTTTTTTTTAATTCTAAAGCAGGGTCTTGCTAAGTCACTGCGTCTTTGGGGTTAGACTTGAACTTGCAATCCTCTTCAGCTTCTCAGAGTGCTGGGATTAACTCTCTGGCACAGAGATATGGCCCAGCTGCCCTGTTAACAGTGGTGCAGAGTTCCAGCACCTCCCTTGGATCTTGCTGTTTGCCTGGAAATGGGCATTTCCAAGTCAGGTGTACTCTCTTCTGTTTGTTTCCTGAGTGACATGCAAAATAAATGAATAAATGAATAAATGAATAAATAAAAAGACTCAGGTGAAACCGAATTTCAAGTTTTTTTCAGACTTGGATCCCAGCCCAGAGTAGGGACGAACAGGAGGCAAAATTGGTCTACTACTCATGAAGTGCACCTTCCCTGCTGCTTGAGCCCCAAACTGTGGTAAATCAACAAACTCAAACGTAAACAGAAGTAAGCACAACGAAGGCTCAGAGAATGTTGGTAGCGTGACCTTGGTTTTAAATGACAATAAGAGGAATTTTCTGGTCCAGTTATTAATGAAAGATAGCAAGACATCATTAATCTAGTTCAGCAATCTAAATGCTTTTGATTGTATATTGGTGATAAAATATTTTGAGCATGTTCCCAATATATTTATATATTTGTAGATCATAGACGCGTAGCACTATATTTATATACATAAGTACATATAAAGCATACACTAAGAAATAAAATAATTAAAGGGACAAGATCAAGACAAACTTTTCCACTGGACAAAGTTCATCTCTATTACCATGTGCAATGGTATGTCATATACTTTCAATCACCATTTAAGAGTTTGTAATAGAGCAATTTGAAAGTCTAGTTTCAAATCTAGCTTCCTTGAATTCTTGGTTTTTAAATATTATTGCAACTGAAAATGTTATTATATAAAAACATATAGATCTAAATACAAGAAATCTTTGTTGGGAGTGCTTGTAGTTAAATATGACCAAATGCAAACTGGAAATTTAAAAACTGCAGGAGAGACGTGATAAGACATTCCTTCTTCACCATCTCCTGCTAGTACTTCCTGCTTCAAATCTTGCAGTCCTCTAACTCACATAAATTTGTAACTATAATTCAGCTAAAACAGGCCCCCTACAGGCCCTATGTTTCTGTAAAAAAAAAAAAAAAGTTTATATTAAGAGTTAATGTGTAAGGGTTGGTGGAATGGCTCAGGAAAGTGCTACTTCAACCACTAAGTGCCCGAGTTCGATTCCCCAGCACCACATAAGCCAGGCATGGTGGCACTTCCCTATAATCCCAGCACTTGGGAGGCTGAGGTAAGAGGATTGCTGTGAGTCCAAGATCAGCCTGGGCTCCATCGTGACTTCAAGACCAGCCGGGGCTACAGAGTAAGACCCTGTCTCAAAAAAAAGTCTATACTTAATAAAGTTAATATCATTTTTGAAAACTTACAACTGAATGAAAAATATAGACTCATGTCTCTGTGTTGGTTAGGTACTCCAGATATCTTGAGCTTCAGATTATAAAGAAATGGTTTTAAAGTTCCTGGAGAATGTGGCCTCTCTTCATGCAGTCCAGCCTACTAACAGTCAGAAATAACTAACAACAATTACTACCAAGAAAATAGCTTTTTAAATGAATGTGTATTTTATTAATCAAAAATAGCATCTGTGATTTTATAATAATTGAGGAATAGTAATGCATGTCTGGGACACAACAATCTACCGGCACGGCTTAGAGGAGGTAGGAATTAGACAACTCTTGCAACCAGCCTGTAGTCCTAGAACTTAACAAAGGCCCCTGGAGACATTCCCCTAGAGGCAGAGAAAGTGCTTAGGAATCAATATTAATAATCAGTAAGTGATTATCTTGGATCTCCAAGCCTATCACGTTGCGGCAAATCTTATGCTAACTCACAGACATTCTGGTGAAGTACATATTGTGCAATTTTAAGTCCTTTTCTAGTTCCAATCTGTATGCTGATGCATGCTAGTGATCTTCTCAGATGAAATGCTTAACCAGAAAGAGAAACCCCTTTGCTATAGCTGAGGGGCAAGGACATCCCCTCCTACACCCACTTTCCAAACTTACACAGGTGTGTGAAATACCTGGGTGTCTTGTTAAAACTCTAGTGATTCAATTAGCATTTGCAGGGAGTGAGAAGGCTGCAAGTCTACACCTCTAGTTAAGATTCCAGGAGATGCAGGTGTATCTACCCTGAGTAACAAGCCCTGGTTGGCCTAGCATCTGTGCGTCTTTCACAGGGAGTCCAGTCTTTCTTAAGTCCAGGGTAGCTTGCTGTGGAATCCAGGTAGAGACAGCACTGGTGTTGCATGCAAAGCCCAGGAGCTACAGTTAGTAACTAATCATTAGGAAATTGGCTGCCCAGTTAACTAGCATCTCATTTGGATGTTACTTCCACCCAAAAAAGATTGAATATTTGGGTGAATGAGGCAGTCAAACCGGAAGTAGAGCTCACGGAGGATTGAAGCGCCCCCTGCTGACGGGAAGAAGCATCAGAGGAGACCCAGACCTCATTAGCGAAGTGGAGGCGGCCAAGCCTCTAGCGGAAGACGAGAAAGAAAAGCAGGCAAAGTTAAGTGCCGCGCAGCAAAGTCTTTGCTTGAGCTGGTGGCGCACACCTCTTCACCGTAGCTCTGTGTACAAAAGACGCTCCCCTCTGCGACCTAGCCTGTTGCAGCTCTCACAAGCAGCTCCGGAGCCTTCCTGAATCTAGAAGGTAAGACACTGGGTCACGGGGGCTGCAGCCATTGCTTTCTCTGGAATCTGTGGGGTTTTCCCCTAATGCCATCTTGCCCGAGGGAACCTAAACTGTGATTCCAAGCTGACCCACTGTGTCTGCTGCCCACGTCAGCTGGAAAGTAGCTGAAAGTACCTGCTGTAAACTCAGCTCTCTGGGAGGCTGAAGCAGGAGGATCTGAAGTTTGTGCTCAGCCGGGGCAGCTTAGAGAGACCCTGTCTCAAAATATAATAATAATAGGCTGAGGATATGGCTTAGGGCAAAGACCGTGGGATCAACCCCCAAGACTGAAAAATAAGTGAGGGTAGAGTACAAGAAGAGATTACTCCAGCAGGAGTCCTCCTCTAGGTGATCCTCTGCAGTGAAAAAATTTGTGGACACTGAATTTGTCAAAAACGGTATGCCGAACCACTGCTCCCAGCTACACAGTATGCCAGCCTGTTTTTCTCAGGGGAAATGCGATGGCATTGGAAAAAGTTTCCCGAAGTGGCTGAGAATTAGCTTGTGATATTCTTAAAAGCCTTCTCTGCCCACAGGATCACACTTGAAGCCGACCTCCTGGGAAACCCTTTCCTAAGGCCTCTAGGTTAGTTTCCCCACTGCAGATAAGTGGCAGCATTCTCCTGCTTCCTCTTACCACACCCCACACCCACAGCTCTGTTGCTACAAATCTGAACAATAGAGTGTGGGTAGGATGGAGTGGGAGCAAGGACATGAGTACCTGGCTCCCTGCCATCATGTTGCCGGGTTGCTGATTGGTGTAAAAGAACCATTTGGGGCTAGGGATGTAGCTCGGGGGTAGAGTATTTGAGTAGCAGTGTGGAGCCTCGGTTTGAATCCCTAGCATAGCAAACCAAAACAAAACGAACACACCTATTTGTTGTATGATTTGAATCACTGAGTCAAGGAGGCAGGTGGCAGTGGTGAATGTTGGCTAGTCAACCTCTCTGCCCAATACAGATCCCAGAAGAATGAACTCATGTGCTCCCCCAGTGCCGCTCTTCGTGGGGTTCTTTTCCGTAAAGCCCAGTTATTTGGGGACTGTGTCTCATCCCAAGTTCATGCCCCCTTTGTCTAAGCACTGCTTTCCCTCTGGCCATTGACTCAAGGCATTTCCATCTGAAAAAGTATTGGTGTAAAGCAGACAACCCAGCCCAGCATTTAAGAGCTTTAGGGGCTTCTGGGGAATGGCTGGAACCCACTAAGGACCCCCAGAAACAGGAGTCAACCAGGCAGCCCTAACCCCCAACCCCCAAGCATCAGTGAGGCCCACACACCACCAGAATGGGTGGTCCCTTAGGTAAAAATATGCCTGGCCCAGTAGCCATCTTCATGACCTCTTCAAGAGGCAGCAAGCCAAGTCCACTTAACCAGGCAGTTCCGGGTGTTCCTTCCACCAGGGATTGTGTGTCTGATACATACTGGATGCCTAACAGAACACCAGAAGCTTTGAGGACCTAAGCAAGAACAGGCAGAATAGGTTTCTCCTCCAGGACAAGGGTCCCAGAGCCAAGGTTGTGTGGGCAGGTGGATGAGGCACGCCCTCCCAACTAGCTCCATACCTCGTAGAGGACTTTGAGTAGCTATACTTCTGAGAATGAGCTTCAGAAATGGCAATCAGAACCCGGATCTGCCCCAGGTGGGCTGTTTGCCCAGGTGAGAGCAGGAAAGAAAGGCTGCTCTTGGTTATCATAGCAACCCATCTCACGCACATTCCTCCCCTGCCTCGCCCTCCCTTCCCTGTCCTTCGGCTTTCTGGTGGGTATCCATCTTTGCTCTGGGACTGTGAACTCAGCTGAGACACAAGCGTGGGACCTGTGTTCACTCTGCAAAATGCTTTGTTTGTTCTGGCACCCAACATATTGAGAAGGATGGCCTCAATGTGTGCTTCCCTGTGGCCCACACACACGCCAGCCACATGGCCCTGTGACAGCAAACCTGAAATTAAGGTCCACGGGGAGCCAGAAGGTGACCAGTAGTCAGCCTGCCCATTGGTAACCTGATTCTTTTCCAAGGGTGATTTACTTGCTCCTGACAGCTGCTCAGTTGGGGAGGACTTTTGTGATTCTTGTTTTAACTCCTGAATTAACTGAATCTTCTCAAGAGTCAAGCTCAGTGGCTCTTGGCCTTGTCTGACATTGAAATCACCTGTGAGAGTCTTCGCTGGTCGTGACTTCTTGTTTTAGCATGTGACCTGGACACTGGTTAAAACCTCCCTTAGGTGGTTCCATATGTAGCATAAGTGGAAACCCATGACTAGTTGAAGGATTTAACAAGTGATAGATATTAAATAGCCCAATCCTAGATATCCCTTGCATGATTTGGACCTGGGATCCCAAACCCCATGCCATGGACCAGTACCAACCTTGTGGCCTGTTAGCCGCACAGGAGGAGGTGAGCAGTGAGCAAGCCAACCTTCCTCTGTATTTACAGCTGCTCCCTATTACTTGAATTACTACCTGGGCTCTGCCAACTGTCAGATCAGTAGTCGCATTAGATTCTCAGAGAAGCACCAAACCTACTAGGAGTTGTGTGTGTAGGTTGCATGCTCCATGTAAGAATCCAAGGCCTGGTGATCTGAGGTAGAGCTGAGGTGGTGATGCTGGTGCCAGAGGGAAGCTGCAAATACAGAAAAGCAATAACAAAGAGGCTTAACTGTACCACGATCATAATAAAATCAGTTGTTCTCAACCTTATGTTAAAACCCAACCAGTGAGTGGCAAGTGACAAGCTGGATCTGGCAGCCCGTTTTGTAGTGGCAAGTGACTTACGTACTTGGATGGTACAGCTGCATCCAATGGTGGTCTTAAAGTCAGTTGTAGGACAATATGCAGAGTTCCCACTGAATCTGTATTGTGGTGAATTGTTTGACTCGCTAACAACACTTTGGACCCCACTGGATCCTGGTAACCTCACCGAGATGACATTTGAGAATTCTATAACACTGGATGGATGGCCACTTGAGTTCCCAAGGATTGAAGGGCAGGAAGTATATAGAACTTGCTCTAACCTGCCTTGCATTGTGACCCTTCTATTCATGTGTCTCATATTGGGGTTCTGAATGGTTTTATTGGAATATAAGCTCCTGAAAAGCAAGAGATTCTGTTTTCTGCTACTCTTCTACCAAGTTGTCCTACATGAAAGTTTTTAAGTTATTGGAAGAATAAGGAAGAAGTCTCCTTAATCTTCTCATTCCCAGCTACTATAAGTTAGCATCCCTAATTATTAACTTATCTCTCAGTCAGGGGCTATATACCAGACTCAACTTTTTCATAACAAAATTGCCTTTCTCAAAATTCAAGACAGTCCAGTTGAGAAGGTTGAGATGAAGGGCTGTATTGGGATGCGTGTTTTGGTTTTTGGAGAGCTCCACAAATGGTTTTGATAAAGTACTCTTCCCACAAATTTTCTCAAACTGAAAATAGTTTTTGAAATAATCCTGGCTTACTGCTTGGAATATTAAATCTAGGTGTACAGCAACAATGCCTGTGGTTTGATTTCGACAGATTCGCACACCACAACTGTGCTAGAAATAATTTAATAAAAAAATTCAGCCAATCAAAAGGTGCATGCCACTAACCAATACTAGTCTTACATTAAGAAGTTATTTGGGGCAAGCTTTAAAAAATTCAGAAAAGGAGATTCCTCAATGAAAGGAAGTAGTTCCCCCTCTTACAGTGAATGATATTTGATTCCAACAGAGCTTAGGAATAGAGTTCAAGAGGAACTACCTGCTCTTTCTCCTCTAATTCCTGCAAACATGGTGTGAGTCTTGCCCATGATATCTTGAGGTAGAACCCCCATTGGTGGTATGATATTAAATATGGTGATGGATGAATGCCGTGTTTATCTCTTTGTCACAACTAATAAGAATCAAGTCCTGCCCAATAATGGCACAAAAAACTGTGAGACCTGGGAAACATCAGGCCAGGGAAAAACTGTGGCGTATGTGGGGTTGCCAGACTGCCAGAATAGGAAAGCGAGGGCCAGCGCTGGAGAAGACAGATGTCCACACCTGGGGCTCTCGCTGCAGATTCTTACCTGTCAACTCTGAGCTTATTCCAGTGGTCTGCTCGTCTGCAGCCATAAAACATCTTTTCTATACCTGAGTTTCTTCAGTACTTCCTGTCTCCTCTCAAGAACCAGTAGAAAAAGAAATGTTTACCTTGTTTAAACCCTTAATGACTAAACCCTGACAAGCTGAGTCAAACGAGTCAAAATTATGTAAGAAGAGACCTTCCCTCCCCTCCTGCTCATTCCCTCCCTAAATGAAAGCTCTGTTATCCAGAGACATTTTCACACAAGATTATGCGTGAGGATATTAACATCTGGCCAAATCTATTATGTCCAGAGTCACGTTTTCACTGAAGTGATAAAACTTTATAATTAACCTTTTTTTTTTTTTTTTGAGATAGGGTCTCTGTAGTCCAGGCTGATCCTGAGCTTACTTCATAGCCCAGGCTGGCCTCGAGCACATGGCAAGCCTCCCACATCTTGGGATTACAGGCATGCACCACCACGCCCAGTTTAGGTCGTGCTGGGGAATCAAATGCAGGGCCTTGTGCTTGCTGGGCAAGTGCTCCAACGTCTATGCTACTCCTCCGTCCTCCCCCTCCCCCATCCCTTTTTAACATCAGGTATCTTTTCCAGTACTGGAAACCTTTCCACAGCAGCACCCCTAAAGACAAGAAAAATAATGCATAGATCACCACCTCTGAGATCAGAGAAAGCCTTTCACAAGCCCAAAATTGCCCTATGGGCTTGTAGTTTACCTTGAAAATAAATGAAAAAAATTAAAATTCTGTATTATAATCTGTAATTATTTTATATAAATTATTTTAAATCATTTACCAACAGGAAAGCTGAAACGAACCAAGTCAATGTCACATAATCTTACCCTAGACTCACAAAATTTTGAGGACATAGATTCACATAAGTATGTTGATAAAAATAACAGTGGTTTTCAGCTATCCAAGGAGTGGCAGGTAATTACTAGGGAGAGCTGCTCAGATCACTGCCAGTGAGTTGATATATGGAATGCTTGAGGCCATCTTTGGTGGAAATTGGCAGACAGTCAAGTTGAATGTCAAGCTGTAAAGCGTCTGATCCACTCTGCCTTTTAGCTCTTGCAGAGCATTCATCAAGAACATTTTCTCTATGGATATATGACTTAGATAGGGCCCTTAATTTTGTCGTCAACATAATGGTTTGTATTACACATCAAATAATGAGGAATTTCATGTTTTTCATGATAGTTCTTTCACAACTGTCAAATCTTTATTTTGCAGGGATTGTGTCAGGCTTAGTGATTTTTTTTTTAATTCAGTTTTGCCTTTGAACTGTTCGAGTTAGGACATTTACCCTTGAAAAAAAAATCTGCTCACATAAGCCAATTTTGTAAATCATATGTATATTTCAAATGTATGGCTAGTGGTGGGTAATTAAATCTACTCTCCAGAAAAGAATAAAGGCCTGAGGTTTGCCAATATTTGTACTGCAAATTCTCCTACTATGGCTGATTTCAAACTAGCAAAATAGCGTCACTAAATGCAGGGTTGGTAAGGGACGCAAACAGTCCTCAAAAGTTGCTGTGAGCCAGTTCCAACAGAATCCAGAACACGGCTAGCTTTAACCGACATGCAAAAAGTTGCAGCTATATATATCATGGTCAAAGAGGACACCCATGTAATTCCAGCAGGGTCAAGAAATAGAACAACAACAAAAAGAAATTGAATATTGAGTGGATCCCAGAAGTCTGAGACATTCCTGTCCCCATTTGTAACCCCCTCTGTCCCCATCCAACTCTCCCCTACTATACTTTATACTTTTACCACATAGGTAACACATCTCTCAACATTCTGATTTATCATGGCCCATTGTAAAGTTCATACAATTGGAATGATGCTCTGCGTTCTTCTGCCATTTGTTTATTTTGCTCAGCATGGTGAAATTTATCTACGTGGTCATTGTAGCTATCGCTCATTCATAAATGTATCCACACAGTCATATGTAGCTGTAGCTCATTTTTCTTGCTGAAGAAATAGGCCCAGTGATGTGCTGAAGCTGGCTTGCCCACACTCATGAGAGCTGATTGGTGCATGTTCTTGAATATTGTAAACTGGCTAATGTGGCCATGGCAGAAATATTTACACTGTGAAAACTGCAAATACAAGTCAGGGCTTGTCCTCCCTATCATTAAGCACGTGCCAGCACGCCGGTGAACATGCTGCAGTATATACCCCTCTTCTGCAGTAAAAGTACACTTGGCTCGTTTCCAGCTTTTGCGCGTGATTTCATGCCTCCTATGTGCTGATAGAACGTGCTCACATTTCTAAGGGACAGAATAAATGACCCTGCAGTGAAAACGCTGTATGTTTTCAGTAGGCAACTTTTCAATTTTAGTTCACTCTGTGAAATGAGTTTCTCAATTTACACAAAGCCTTAGTAGCTTTGTTTGAGAATTGCTATTATTCTTGTTACTCCCGTTATACCCTTGGTTTTGCCACACCTTGACATTTTGTCAGACCAGCAGTGTATACTTACATATCATTATGACTGTAAGTCACATTTCCCTAATTCCTAAGGGTGTGGGCAGTTTGTATTGTTTGATCCATTTGAATGCTTTTGTGTGTAAAATACTTGTTTAAGTCTTGATGATTGGTTAAGTGTCTCTTTTTAACTGACTTTTCAGGGCTTTTGTGTATGCTGGAAATTCTAATGTTAGCGTCTAAGGCCATATATTTGTCTCTATTTCCTTTTCATTTCTTCTCTATAGACTGGTGGCATAGTTGCAATTGAGGTTTGGATCTGGAATGTCCCCCAAAAGTCTCGTGTATTTGGATGTTATGGGTTGTCTGTGGAACCGTGTGCTGTTGGGAGATGGGGCTGGTCTTTGGGGGGGGGGTGAATTATGGACATGTGATGGATTATAGGTGAGTGATGGAAGACAGGCATGTGGCAGATTATAGATTACAAGCATGTGGATTTGATTATAGGTTACAGGTGTGTGGTGGATTATAGATCTTTTTGGCATATGGTGGAGGTTTAAACCTAAAAGGGGTGTAACCCTGAGGCTGGAGCTGGAAGAGGCAGATCACAGACCTGGAAGGATGTATGCTACTTCTTCCTTCCTTCTGAGACTTGACTTGGCTTCCTTTTTATGATACTGTGAGTATCAGCCTCCACTTCTGCCTCTGCCATGCGTTTCCACTGTTGCCAGCCACCCGTGAATGGACTGTGACCTTCTGAAACTGAGCCTTTTTTCCCCTAATTTGTGCATGTCAGATATTGGGTCACAGCAATGAAAAAGTAACTAAGACAGTTGCTATGCCATTAACAAAAAAATTCTTGTCAGTAATCTGGGTACATTTGTACGAATTCCAGATTTATCATCTTGTATACATGAGTTTTCCTTGATAGCTTTAAATCTTGAATCGTTTCGTTTGCCTTGTCTGGGAGCCCAGGGATCCTCTAGAGACAGGTTCTAACCTATGGGGCAGCATGAGTTAAAAGCTAAGGGA
Source organism: Ctenodactylus gundi (assembly GCA_004027205.1). Lineage (NCBI taxonomy): Eukaryota > Metazoa > Chordata > Mammalia > Rodentia > Ctenodactylidae > Ctenodactylus > Ctenodactylus gundi. The sequence continues at coordinate 428,397 of PVKB01001225.1, forward strand.
AAGGTCATTAGCGGCCAGCACCAAAGCAAAAGCCTTGAGTACACAAGGGCAGGAATGATACGTGCTATAAACAAGCAGATACTGAAAACAGTGATATTATTCTTGCCCCAGTTCGTAGGCAACAGCTGGGCCATTCCACATTTCACCCTGAATACCTGCTAGTTTACTAGATCTGTATTAATTGATAGGTTATCAGCACAGAGCATGTCACGCACCTCACCCTGCGTAGTTGCCTGATTTACGTGCATAGCTTGTTTAAGAACCTAGAGACTGGCACGTGGCCAGCTTCTATAGTCACTTACGTGATTGGTTGGCTGAGATGTTTGTGCCCTCTTTTCCTGAATGAATCTGAGAGGACCTTGGATTTGGGGTTACACCTTGTTTCTATTTTCTTGAGATTCCTCGGTGTAGCCCCGCTGGGCCTCCCATTGCTCTGATCCTTGGACTGTGATTGATCTCTTTGTCTCTGGCCATTCTGTGTGAGGTGGCATTCTTAGTCTTTGATTCGGTGGTTAGCCATGAAGGCTTTTGTTTTCATTTTCTTGATTATTTGGGGTTTTGACTAGGAAACTGAAGCAGGTCAGAAAAAGAGAGACTAGAGGACAGGGCCAGCCCACGTATTAGCCAAGGTGTAGAGCTGGCTTCCCACAATAAAATTAACTTCAGAGCTTCAAGTTACTTCCTGGTTGAGAGCCACTGATGAAGTCTGTAAAAGAAGCACAACTTACAGTTTGTAGACCCAACTGTGCATCTTAGTCAATAGGGGTAAATGACTACATGGGGAAACTAACCTATAGTGACTGTATCTTTTCACTTGGACAGCTGAGACCTGTACCACATTGTCATAGGAGCCTTATAGAAATATTTATTCACACTAAAGGCCATTTAGGATACAAAACAGAAACTGGAATCTTGTGAGATCATTCAGCCATCTGGGAATGAAAAGCACAACCGTACATGTGATTTCAGTTGCTACATCTGTCACAGCTTCCTCCCTGTGCTCACTTTCGAGAAGCTCCCACGTCTCAGGGGCCCTGTCTCTTACGGTGGAACTGTTGCCAACAGAAAGGGAAGAGGGTGCATATGGAGAAAGGGGGCTCGGCTAGCTTACTAAGGGCCTGGAACCATCCTGGAGTGGTGCCCGTGTCGGTATCATCGCTTTTGTGTGCCTGTCTCCTCCTGTCAGATGTGTCTGTTCTTACAGTCTAAGTGGTGAGAAGGTCAGTAAGTTGCTACTTTTGCTGCAGCTTCAGCTGGTTTCTGAAATGGAACAGCTGAATTCCTACAAAAACAGAGGATGGGCTAGTCCTGTGCTCTTGAATTTCAGAAAATGCACACAGTACCTCATTACTGTCCTCTTTGGTGGCCTTCCAAGATGCAGTGTTCACTTAGATGCTTCCAGGGAGCCATGTCTTCCTTAGTTTCTCATCCTCCCCCATCCTATCCCTTCCCCTTCCTTCCCTTTCCCTCCCCCTTCCCCCCTCCTTCTGCCTTCTTCCTCTCCCTTCCTCTCTCCCTCCATTATATCCTTCTGGCTGATGCCAGGCCCACGTTCCCTTTGTTCTTGTATCCAATTCTGGACCACCTGTCTTTGGCTCCATCTTAGAAAGCTGTGGCTGCGCTCTGTCAGGAGTACCACCACACCCGGGACCTCCCACCTACAAGGCATATTCCTTCAAGCAGTCTGATGGCAGACACTGCTGTGCTTAGGTGCACCCCCATATACACAGTAGACAGGAACTGGATCCAACAAGTGCAGGAGGTGGACAGCACCATCCAGTCTCATCCCTGACCTTGTGGGACAAAGAAGGGGGCCATGGGTTGTCGGTATGGGGTGATGTGAAGCAGAGAGCCAGGAGCATCTGCAGAAATACCATTGAGCTGTTCCGGGACACCCAAACTGAAGCAAAAGATATGAGCCACTAGCAGAACGTGCTCTTCAAGGACTTCTTAGGAAAATGGGCATCGATTCATAGACTTTCTCAGAACTTTTCCTTCCAGGAGACTCCTGAAAGAATGTTATTTTATTTCTTTTTTGTTCTCACTTTCCCCCTCATTTTTATCAATGTGTATTTGTGATCACAGTGGTTAAATTTAACTTGAGAATTTTGTGCACACACACATTGTATCAGCTTCACATTCCCTTCTGTCCCGCTTTCTCCCCCTCCCTGCCACCCCTTCATCCCTCTTGACTCCCAGCATCCCAGCCATTTGATTCTATTATTTATTTATACTCAAGTTTTCATATTTAATGACATAGGACTTATGGCTATTCAAATTATTGCTCTGATCCTAAATAGAATAAAGCAGCATTTAAAAAGTTGAACAATGCAATACACAAATCTCTAAGAAGTGATTTTATGAAGTGAGAAATCACACAAGAGAGTAGCCATCTTCTGGCTAGCAATGGGGATGTTGGCAAGAGGAAACCTCTGGAGGTCCCATGTCCACCAGACGCCTGTGATCCCAACACCTGGCTCCTGGACGCTTTGGATGGTTCCGTTGGTTGCTTCCATGTACCTGCGAATCTCGTGTCACTGTTGTGACCACTACACCTTGTCTGTCTTTGACTTCTGTAATGTGGGTTTGTTCATTATCCCTTCCCCTGCTGTTATTCTGAAAGTACCCAGCCTACTCCCTTACAATCATGTCACTCCCAAGAGCTCAGGGCTCAGCTGTTATCCTGTGGCTCTTGTCCCAGTTTTCATTCTCTACTAAGAAGTAATTTCAACTCTCCTTTGCATGAAAGGATCCTCAAATCTGCACCCTGGTTGGCTTTCAGTGCTACTCAAAGTTCAGTCAATGACAGGAGGCAAATACAAAAATTGAATGCAAGCATCCAGAAAGGCTTTGTTGTTGTTGATGTCGTTGTTGTTGCTGCAACTTGGCAATTTTTCGACATCCAAGTGGATGCTTTGGGAACTTCCCATGTTTCCGGTCCCTCTTCTGCTGTGGTGGGCAGTGAAATTGCTGAATCAGTGTGGCGGGGAGTTTGACCACTGTGACTCGCATGTTCTTGCAGCAGTATGGTTACAAGATGTAGACCATAGGATGACCTCATGTCTCAGTTTCTCTGGAACAGTCCAGGCTTCCATATGTCTGTCTCCCAGTATAATTATGTCAGAGGGAGTTTCCCTTTCGCTTTAAAGTATCCCAGCATGCAAAGGGTATGATCTGCTCACTACCCAATCTCCATCCACACTCCATAGCTACCTCTGTGTGTGGCCTCCCCTCATCCACCCTAAAGCTCACATTAAGCAAACACAGTGACTATAAGGGAATCTAAAAAAAAATTTCATCCAATTCAGATGTGTTTTTACCTTGGAGAATCCTGAGCTGCTTGGTGAGTTCCACACCAGCTACCCCTTAAAAATTGCTCCAATGATAAAAGAGAGGCTTGCCCAATGAACAACATTCTGCAATGGGACTTGACACGAGTCAGAACCCATGGGATGGTTGCAGATGATAAAGGGTAAAGTTTTGTCGTCACTGTGGACTGGCTGGGGCTCTCTGAAATTGAGGAATGGTTTGTGCCTCCACTGTGATTATTGCCTACATGGTCTTAGCAGGAAGAAACCAAAAGATCCACTGTCTCCAAATACATCTGTCTGTTAATTTTTTGCTACACCTGAAATTGTTTCCTTTAAGGTCATTCAGTTAGATGCACACATGACTCTAGAGAGCTAAACCTCAGGGGGAAGGACATCAGGCACCTGACACAGAAGCGCAGGAGGTGCTGTCTCAACTCTGTAATTTAGCCCACCGTTGTCCTGAGATCATTGTACAGTGTGGTGCCAAGGGGGATCTTCTGGCTTTCAGCCGATGTGTGCACGTTAAGACAAAAGGCTCTGCATTATTATCGCAACCTTATACGGAGCATTGGCAAGAAAAGCCTTCAATTTGAGACTAAGACTTTAATACAAAATGCCATTGCCCCCTCCTTTCATTCTCATCTCCGTCAGAAAAGACTTGACAAAGGAAGAAGGGTTGGTTGTGCTCAATTATGAGTCTATTAGATCAAAGGAGACTGACTTCCGTTTGCAGAAGCAGGTGATAAAGACTGAGTGTGGGAAGAAGAGGAGTACACTTTTTCTAGCTGGGCTTCCATTTGGGCAACTGCCAGTTAGGCTAATCCAACCACTAAAGCACATCCCAGTTAACCATGTAGAAAAACGTCTGATCAAATTTATGATGCTTGACTATGAATTTTTATCTTTGATATGAGTGATATTTAGTATATTTTTCTTTTTCTGATTTGAATTTAATTGGAATATTCCGGAGCAGGAAATGTATCTGCTAACATTTATTGACATTGATCTCTGTTACAGTTTAATTCAATGCCCCTTAAAGACGCATGTATTGAGGGCCTGCTTCCCAGTGCAGCAGCGTTCTGAGTTGGGGGAGGGTCTCAGGACTGATTAGGTTATGAAGATGTCAACCTCATCATCAGATTAACTCATTGATGAATTAATACTGAATGGGCTGTGGGAAGTGGGGCCAGACAGGAAGAAGCAGGCCCGTGGAGGTGTGCCTTTGGCAGTGAAGCCAGCTGACCATGGACTGGAACCTCTGAACTGTGAGCCAAAATAAATCTTTCTTCAGCTGATTTATGTCAGGAAGTTCGTTACCTGCCAGTGGTTCCAGTAACTGAACTGGGGAGTCAAGGCCTTCTCACTTGAGCAAAGAAGGAAGCAGGTCTTGAAAGGATCTGGGAGGCAAGGCAGAAGTCTTGTATAAGCAATCCCCTGTTTCCAATGAGGGTATCTGGGTACAAGATGGGTGCACGATTGAGCAGGAAGATGGTGTGTGGCAGGAGTGACTGGGAGCCTGGCAGCCGTGGGGAATAGAAACAGTTCACAGCCAGCTGGGAGCTAAGGTTATGGAGAAGAGTCCCAAACCCTTAACATCTGCCAGACTTGGCTGGAGCTCAGTGTTGCTGGCAGCCCCAGCTGGAAATCTGTTTACCCGGAGGAATAAAGTAAGAGATAAGCTTTGCAGTGAAAAGCAGCCACGACTCTCAGCCCCAGTGCTGTACTTAGAGGAGCACACAGGCTGGTCCAATGGGACTTGAGACTGTGAAGCACTGGTGAATAGGGGCAGAAGCTAGGGCCTGGGGTGAAGCCTTGTTTAGTTTATAAAAATGATTCCAGGAAAAAGGAGTGTGGGGCCAAAATTTTGAAGAGAAGATTGACTCAGAAGTCGGCCCCGAACCTAGAAACTTGATTTTTCTTGGGTTTTTCCTTCATGATTTTTTCTTTTGCATTTTATTTAAGTAAACTGGCAGCTAGGCAGTTTCTCATTTTTTCTGCTTAGCAATATGATTTCCACTAGGAGATGAGGGTGGTAATATATGGGCACTGTGGGTCTCATGAATGTCAAAGTTCTCCAGAGAAACAGAAGCACTAGGCAGTTCACACACAGATATGATATTTACGTATAATACGTTCTGTGGAGATTTATTGTAAATAACTCACGCAGTTATGGAGTCTGAGAACTTCTGTGACTTGCTCTCAAGCTAAAGACCCAAGAAACTCAGTGCTTAAAGTCCTGAGAGCAGATGGTACACATTCTAGTCCAAATTTAAAAGTCTGAATACCAGCAGTTTCAAGGTCAGAAAATCCACTTCCAGTTTAGGCAGTCAATTTCCTCTGCCTTTCTGTTCCTACTCACCGCTGGGAAGGGCCATTTGTTTGACTCAGCCTGTCAATTAAAATGCTAATCTTTTCTAAAACACCTTCACAGACATAGTATTTAACCAACTCGCTGGCTATACTATGGCTAGTCCAGTTGACACATGTAATTTACCTTCAGGTTATGTAATGAGTTGGGGTTGGTAGTTTTCTGGTAAACCAGCTCTTCACAAGGGGAAAACATGAGCATGATTTGCAGCATTCGCTGACGTCTGTGGTGTAACTGTTCCACTGTGACTGACTGGAAGCTGCCAACATGAAGTCAGTGAGCACGAAGCGAGAGGGAGGTGCACACAGTCAGCTCTTGCAAGCTACCATAATCTGGCTCCGCCCCTCTGTGGGACTGAAGCAAACATTGGAGACCAAACGGAAAACCTTTAGAGGTCTGAGAAGTCACTGCTCAGGCTGGAGTACAAGGACTAACTGGATTTCCTTATTTTTGTAGTAGGAGTTTTGGATTTTATTTTATTTTATTTTATTTTATTTTATTTACAACTAGGACACTTTCTTTGGTTCTATTGCTATTGGGAAGTGGGGCCAGACAGGAAGAAGCAGGCCCGTGGAGGTGTGCCTTTGGCAGTGAAACCAGCTGACCATGGACTGGAACCTCTGAACTGTGAGCCAAAATAAATCTTTCTTCAGTTGAAGAAACTAGTTCCTGACCATCAAACTGTAGCATTTGCCTCAAATCAGGCTCAAAACAGCCTTGATAGAATTCCACAGATGAAAGGAAAACCATGCCTGGCACCAAGCTCTGCAAGAGGCAGAATTGTCGAAGTTGCTAAGTTGCCCAAGCTGAGCTCAAACTTGCTGTCCTCCTGCCTCAGCCTTCCAAACTGCTGAGGTTGTAGGCCTAGGCCCCCAGGCTGGGCCGCATTTCCACTTGAAGCGCAGACAGGGCCTTGGTTGTAGTTACCAGGGAGAAATAGAACATCCACGAAGTCCAGACCCGTCCCTAAGAGTTTATTTTGAGCCAAAGTACAAAGAACTTAAGGTGAGAGTCAATAAACAGTGGTTCCCTTTTTAAAATTATTGTTTTGTTTTGTTTTTTTAAAAAACCGTGTCTTCCTTGCGTAGCCCAGGCTGGCCTCAAACTCTTGGCAGTCCTCCTGCCTCAGCCTCCTGAGTGCTAGGATTACAGGTGTGAGCCACTATGCCCAATTTGTAGCTGTTGCTCTCAATCTACAGAATGCAAGTAGAGATTTTCCTCCTTAGAGTTGGTATGTAGCTTGTATTTTCCTAGCACACACAGGGCCTTAGTTTCTATCCCCAGCTAGAAAAAAGAATTTTTTTTCTCCCTTGCATTTTCATGTAATGCTAAGAAAGGCTACTGTGCATTTTCAGTGATTGTTTCTTTGACCACTGATAGCATTCTTGCTCCTCAGTGAAGGTCTTTCCCCATAAGCCGCCACTTCCCGTTGCCCATGCTCAGCTCAGTGCAGCTCTGGCCACCTCCCAAGGCTGGGATTTATATTTGTGGATCCATGAACTGGGAGATAAGGAAGCCTGTCTGGACTGTGCGGGTTGATGGGCTTGCTAACTTCTGTCATTGGCTACACTGGAGTCACACCGGTTTTCTCATCTTGAAACAGCTTTCGATATTTTACACTTTCAATTTGGGAATGGAACTTCACTCAATCTTTTAGCTAAAGTGTCCCCGCCCCAACCCCCGTCCCCCCGAGGGCCGTGGCAGGTGTTTGGGTGGGTGTGTTTAATAGTTTGGCTTTCTTTTAATTACTTGCAACCAAAGACTTTCAATTGAGCTGGCTTCATTGCTACATGTTTTTAGCTTATTTCCATCAACTTAGCAAGTATTTCCCTCTCACGTATAAAACATTCAATATTATTCCTTTCTGTTTACTCCCTTAGTGCGCTCTGTGTGGTTTTCTCCAGGTTTATACCTCTGGCTCACTGGTGCTCTTTCTTAAAAGGTTTGGGTAATTAAATGGAATTCTGTTGTGAGAGTGGGAGGCACCTTACCGTCATGTCCTCAGGGCATGGGGCATGACAATAAAGAGAATCGATAGGAGGAGGATCTTCCCAGGAGATTCTCTCAGGGGCATATGCCAGTTCCTTCCCATTTTTGCTTCTTGTCTAGAACCTTCCAACACGTAGGAATCCCATCTCCTTGGAGTATATATCGCAGGGCCTTAGCACCCAGTAAAGGTTCACAAAGTAGCCACCCTTACTAGCGTTCCTATCATCCTGATGGCTGAGAGAATCTTTTACAAATCTCGCTATATCCCTTTCTAGCTAGCTGAGTGGGGGAAAGATAATTGTTGTTCTGATCTTTTTCTCTTTCACATCATGGAACTCCATTCACGCCACTTGGCACAATAATTACTCCTGTCCAATTGTGAAAACTGAATAAGATAACATAAGAAAAACCATCCAGAGTCTGGTGCAGAGTTAATCATAGCCAGGACCTCCCATTGGTCATGATGAGTCACAGTTCTACATACATATGTTGTGTTCTGCCAATCAGGGTCTTGCTCATCAAAGGTACTGAACATCTTTTTAATACCACTGGAAGCGTAACCAGATGCTTCTAAGGAAGGATCTGTTTGGCACCATGAAATAGGGCCAACTGCCCTAAATTAAGATCTTAAACTTTTAATTTGGTTCTAGTTTCAAAGGGACCAGCTGTCTCCCAAGAGCTCTCTGATGGCTGGGAAGTTTGTCTCTGGAAAGTGCATCATTTTGTTCTTTGAATGCCTTGAAATTGGCAACTCATGAGATCCTGCATTTTTTAATTAAGCAATTGAAATCCAGGATGTAGTCCAACAGTGCAAAAGGGACTCCTAGAACATCTCTCCAAGATGAGGTTTCTCCCTGGGATGCAAAGCTCAGCTCAATTGAGGGAACTGCATGGCCTGAGAGAAGAAATGGGATTTTAGGGGTATACTCTTTCCACTGTTGTTGTATCGTCTTAGTTTAAAAGATAATTAATTCAATAAAAGGCATTGCTTGGTGGATAATGGGTAAGTTCTTCAGTTTAGGAATTATGCCCATCCGTGTTCATTGAAAGTGTCTTGCAGAAGTAGGAACAAGCGGAAACCACTGAAGAATGGTTCCTGATGGGTTTGGGTTCAGCAGGTGGGACATAAATCATATGGACTCATTGGGAGGGTCCCAATGTCAACACTCCAAGGCACCGTGGGCCAAGTACCTACTTATGGGCAGGCAAGCATATGAGAATTCTGTCCACATGTGACCCTCAGGCCCTGATGTAATGCTACGGGCAGCTGTCATTACTCCCATTTCACAGACTCTATTCCTGGGCCTCTATGTTTTAGAGTAAGTGTCCCCCAAAGGTCCATGTCCAAAGGTTTTGTCTCCAAGATAGTGCTCATGAGAGGTGGCAAAACCTTTGGGAGGTGGGCTCTGTTGGGAAGTCCTTGATCATTGGTGGCATGTCTTTGAAGGGAATTGTGGGACTTCAGCCCTAAGCTAGGACCCCAGCCCTAAGCTATTTCTCTCTGTTTTTCCTGGATCTTGAGGTGCATAGTTTTGTTCTGGCACCTGTTCTTGTCATGACGTGCTCCTTGTGAGAGCAACCAAAGCCACTGGGGTCACTGGAACCTCTAAAACCATGAGTCAAAAATAAACCTTTTCTCTAAGTTAATTATCTCAGGTGTTTGTTAGAATGCTGAAAGACTGATCCCAAAATCGTGCCATTTCTCCTGTTCTACCCAACCTCTCTGTACAACTGAGATGAGACAATCACAAGCAGGACTAGTAGGAAAACTACTGCTTCTATGAAGAACCCCCCTACACACACACACACCCACACCCACACCACTGCCACCGCCACCGCCACCACCATCGCCATGTAAGTTGGATGTGGTGGCTCACACCTGTAATCCTAGCACTTAGGAGGCTGAGGCAAGAGGATTACCATCAGTTCCAGGTCAGCCTGGGGCTACATGATGAGCTCGGGACCAGCCTAGACTACAGAATATGACCGTATCTAAAATAAAACAATACATTAAAAACATAAATAAATGTATGGGATGAATTGTGTGCCTCCCTCCAGACTCATAGTGAGTTGAAGCCCTAACTCTAAGTTGGTGCCATTGTCACATGGGGACTTCGGGTAATCAAGATTAAGTGGGGTTGACAGTGAATATCTTTATGAAAGGAAAAACAGCAGAAAGCTCTCACTTTCTGTTTGAGCGCATAGATTCAGTCTCCCAGCCTAGTGAACTATGAAAAAGTGAGTTTCTGTTATTTAAGCCACACAGCCCATGGCACTCTGTTATAGCCACCGAAGCAGACTGTACGATGGCAGATACCCTTCTAAGTGCTTTATATACATCAAATGTTCTGATGTGGTATTAACATTATGTGTGTATTACAGATGAGAAGCCTGAACCATGGGAAGGTCATATTCCTTGGTAGGGATAAGTTGTTCAGGTGCCTGTTTGTGCATGGTGGGCACACAAGTCCATCCACCCCATCTTAGCATGGGGCACCCACCTGTGGAAAGACCACCAGTAACTGATTACCCGGTATCAGGGATGGTGGGGTGGATTGCAAAGGGAAGGGAAGACACTTTTTGAGGTGATGAAAACATTCTGTGTCTTGTTTTAAAACTTGATGATGGTCATGCATATGGGTGAGTATACATATTTGCCCAAACTTACCACATTATGAATTTATAATGGCTATATTTTATAATATGCAACGTATAACTCAACAATTACTGAAGGGGCTGGAGGAATGGCCCAGTGGTTAAAGTGCTTGCCTAACAAACGCTATGTCAAGTGCTAAGTCCCCAAGTTCAATTCCCCAACACTGCATAAACCAAGTGTGATAGCACACGCCTATAATCCCAGCACTCAGGAGGCTGAGGGAGGAGGATTGCTGTGAGTCCAAAGCCAGCCTGGGCCACAGAGTGAGGCCCTGTCTCAAAAAAAAAAAAAAACTGCTGAAAATTTTTAAAGAAAAATTAAAATACTTTTTAAAAGGACAGGAAGTAGAGTCAGAACATCTGAGTCCAAGTTCCACCTTCGCCACAGTCACTGTGTCACTGTGTGATTTAGATTTTTACTTTGTCTCTGAGTCTCTCAGTCTCCATTTCTTGAACTAGAACAGTAGGGATTGTGGTGCTTTCTTAATATGTATTTTAGGACTGTTGTATAAGTATATCACAATGTATTTATTTATCCAGTAAATATTCAATGAGCACCTAGTGTGTACCAGGCACCGCTGTAGCCAGGCCGGGCATACCCACCACCTGGGCAGTGTAGTAGGGAACAAAACTGGCAAGGACTCTGTGCCCATTGTGCTAATTCTCTAATGGGGGGAGAGGAAAGATGTTATGAGTGAAATGAAAATAATACAGTTAGCTAGCAGTAAGTTGGAATGATCAGGGGAAGGCTTCCGAGTTCCCAGGGAGGAAGAGGAGGAGACTGCAAAGATTTAAAGAAAAGGGGCTCCCGGCAGAAGAAATACTTGGTGCAAAGGCTCTGAGGCTAGACCATGCTTGGATTTTGGGGACGGGAAAGCCTAACATAAAGCTACAATGAGCAAAGTCTGAGGGTCAGGAACAAAGAGAGCTTCTGAGATGAGTCTGGGAGGACGTGAGTCAGTGGTGATGTTGTGGGCAGTGAGTCATATGGGAGGCGATAATGGGAGCCAGGAAACACACAGGGGTTACTGCAGTAGTGCTGGGCCTGAGACCGAGGTGGTGACCTTGGAGAAGGAACAGAGTATGTGGGTTCTGGATGCTTCTTGGCATTCAAGACAGCAGGACTTGCTGGTATATTGCATAGAAAGGGAACTGGTGGTTTTGGCTAGTGCAACTGAGTATGTGGTGGTGCCATTTGGTGAGGGAAAAAAGGAGTCTTAGTTAAGAGTTTTGCTTTCAACATGCTAAATTTGAAATGCCCGTTAGACAACCAAATGTAGATACCATGTGCGTGAAAGAATGTGATGAGAGTCTGGAGCTCAGGGGCAGGAGAAAGACTAAATACGCAAGAGGCTGTGTGTAGCGGTGCAAAGGGGGCCGTTGTTTCTTCTCCTCACGTTTCAGGGGCCACCACTTGCTCCTGTCTTCCTCTAAGATGTATTTCATCCTCAGGAAATATAGGGGGAGCTGAGGGGGAAGGACAGGTATATTGGGGCAAGCATGGGAAACAAGCACAAAGGTATTTCTCAGTAGAGGTGATGGCCAATCTCTTGAAAGGTCATATGGATTTTCAGGTCTCCTCCAATTCCTGTTCATCTTCCAGGCTTCATTTTCAAAGTCGCCTTCTCAGAATGACCTTCTCTGACATCCTATTGGAAGTGGGGCTCCTCCCTCAGGCCCCACTCACTCCCACTGCAGCATTTCCTCAACTTATACCCCACTGGTTTCATTCAGAGCACTCATGTATAATGACGAGCTTGAGTTCATTCTTGATCTCCTTCACTGGAGAGAGAACTTGGCTCCATATGGGAAGTCCGTAGACCTGTTTTGGTCATTATTGTCAGCAGAAGCTAGCACAGTGCTGAGCATGTAGTAGATGCTCAGTAAATACATGTTGAAGGTCATAATACATGGTCTCTGAGGCATCATGGTTCAGAGAGAATTAATAAAGCTCCAAAAATGGCCTTCGAGCAGCCTCGTTTCAAATCATTAAACCTCAGACAAAGAAATAGGCTTTTAAAGACATCAAGGAGCACTGGATATAAAGCTCAGTAGTACAATACTTGCCTCATTACCACCACCAAATAAATAAATAAAGCACAGGAAACAGTTACCATGGAGTATGGGAACAAATGACATGGGACATTTCCAAGTCCCACCAATTACGCGGTGCCATTTCATTTGCATTAACCGCTGAGTACATGGCGAATACGGTCTTGTTAGAGAAGCACAGGCCGGAGACGAGTGGATCCACTCCAACCTCCTGCTAAGCTCCCAAACAGAAGATTTTTGTAAGCATTTTGAGTTGTTCTCATGAGATGTCAGGGCCAGCAAGCTGAAAAACTGTGTGGCTATTTGCCAGCTGCCTAGTTTTAAATCTAGTCTCTTCCATGGAAAATAAAGTTGAGAAAGAATTTAAGAATTCTAATCAGAATCTGTCCCCGGCAGTGGGGGGAGAAGGCTATTTTTTATGTCTCAGTCCACCGCACTGGAGAGTTCTGAGGATGCAGCATGTCGAGCTTCCGTTACAAAGACTGGAGTGAGAAGCAGGGTGCTAGCACTCCTCCTAAGGAGGAAGCAAAAAAATTATTATATAGGTCTTTATCCCCCAACTCTATCAAGAGATCAAAGAGATACTATGGGTGCCGTTAAGAAAACACGCGTTGAGATTACAGAAAAATCCAAAGGGAAATTGAATTGAGGACTTTTGTTAACTTGCAAGAAGTGCCTCCTTCTATTCTGAAGAGAATTGATGTATGCATGTGAATTAGCCAATAGGGAAGCAGGAAGGTGGAGGGAAATCCTGGCAAAAATTCCCATCACTGTAGGAAAGGTCAGAGTTCATGGGTTGAGATTTCTATCATGCTGTATGCAGACAGATGCTAGAAGTTAATCCTCTTTTGAAAAACTGTTTATGCTACTTCTTGGCAAGATTTAAAACAGAGATCTCTCTAAACAGTGTGTTAAAGTGCTAGAAACATCCTCTGTATCATGGCAGATTTTTTGCTTGTTTTTTTTAGAAAGAGTGAAGGAGAAGGAGAAGGGGAAAGAGGAACTGTTCAGTGTTTCCAGAAGAAAAAGGAGTTGGTGATTCCCTTAGCCCAAAACTGCACCCAAAGTTGTTTGAAAGCTGTAAGATGATGTGTACAACCTGCTGGTAGTTGATAGCTGACGTCCAAATGGTCCGAATGACCTGTCAGATACAGCCTTCTCCTCAGAGATGGTGTTGGGTGAAGTGCTATGTAGTTCTTTTCTCTGTGTTGTGATATTTAGGTTATACTGTTCCTTTTACCACTGCCACTCAAAAATAAAGGACAGTAATCCAATCCTTAGAAGTCCATTGGAAAAGTAAAATGAAAAGATGTCCGGTACCGTGCATGGGTGGCACATGTACAACCATGACGAACGCAGGATTTCTAAAGCAGAGGGAGGTACCACGCCATGGAAGGTAGGGCTGCGGAGGAATCCTCCCCTTTTTTTTTCTTTCCTGAGCTGAAAGCCATTTGTGGCTTCCTGTCGCTTGCCAGTAATCCTGTTGCATGCCACCTGTTGTGGGCCACCTGTCCTGGAGCAGAGATGAGGGAGGACTGCTGGGGGTACAGCCTCACACTGCTGGCTGGGTTGAAGGATGAGAGGGAAATTCTATGGAGATGGGAAGACAAATGTTCTACTCGTCATAACTGATGCTCACGATCAAAAGAAGAAAAAAATGATTTTTTTTTCTCTAAATTGATGTGTTGCTTTCTTTCCTGAAGTCCCCATGGCGTATAGTTCTTGGCAAGCAGGCAGACTGGGTGGATCTGAAGGCTCTGCCTCTGGTACATTGATGGGGCTACCTGGATGTGAGTTGTGGAAGGACAGGCAATCCTCTCCTTCAGGCTGATGCTTAGAAAAACTTTCCACTTGGCCTGGGGCTGGGTAGCCCAGAGATGTGCAACAGCTTGCCTCTTCCAAACCAAACACTTGCGTCTGAGTTATGAACTCCAACTGAAGTCACTGCCTTGAGGAATTCAAAGGAAAAATCAAGCTTACAGAGAAAACCAGTTTTTCTGTAAATAACAGTGTGGAATTTAGGAAAAGCTGCTATTTGGAAGAATTGCAAGTGCTTAAACATTTTTTTAAAAAAGTCCTTTTGAGCTATTTTCAGGGGCCATGTTAAAATCATAGATATTAAATTAATTATTAATTGATTGACTAATTGATTGCTTTTAAATGTACTGATAGAGAAACCAGTATAGAGAAGCTAAGTTATCTCTGTAATGTCATGGAGAAAGCCTTTCTGCTGAACAAGAGTCAAACTCGGCCCTTTGTTGCAGCCTCTCACAGCGATGGTCTTTTGTTTGTGAAACATTCTTTCCTCATTAGACATTTTTTCCTGAAGCCTAGACAGCCAGCAGAGAGAATGTCTTCTGGGTCTCAAATGCATATACTGAAACCCTAATCCCCAGTGTGATAGTATTTGGAGGTGGAGCCTTTGAGGGTAATTAGATTGAGGGTGGAGGCTTCATGTTGGAATTAGTGCCCTTCTAGGAAGAAACAAGAGAAACACACATGAGCACATACAAGGGAAGGGCTGTCTACTAAGCAGGAAGTGGGCCTTCACCAGACACCAAGTCTGTAGGTGCCTTAAACGGAGATTTCCAGCCTCCAAAACTAGGAGATACAAATATTATTTCTGTCTCCTAGTCTGTAGTATTCTAGTGTAGCAGCACAAATTGACTAAGATGGAGGGCTCTTTAAAGAAGGGATTTGAGGGCTGGAGGAATAGTTCATCAGTTAAAGAGCTTACCTAGCAAATACTAAGTACCCGAGTTTGATTCCACAGCTCCACATAAAAAGTAGGTGTGGTGGCGCACACCTGTAATCCCAGCAGTTGGGAGGCTGAGGCAGGTGAATTGTCCTGAGTACAAGGCCAGCCTGGGCTACAGAGCAAGACCCTGTCTCAAACAACAATGAAAAACAGATTGTGTCCATTGAAGGGATTATGTCAACTTGATGTAATTAGGAGCCACACCTCCATTAAGATTAGGATTTGTCAACCACCCTAGATTGGGGATCAAGAACAGGCCTGGATTAGAGTGTGATTGATTTGTGAGCTGGCCAATGAGAGAAGAGCACCCACCCAGATGTGGGAGGCCCAACTGGAGCTCAAAAGGAAGGAAGAAGATTGTTACAGCTTCTTCTTCTGGGAAAGCTCTTGCCTTAGCAATTGTCTATGGACGCCGACTTACTACATACGGCAGATCGTCAGCACAGATTCGCACCAGTCTCGACTTGTGCCTGTCTGCCCATCACTGCTGTTCAGTCGCCGATTTTCAGGCTTTGGTCTTCGCCAGAGATCTACAGCAGACTGTCACCTCACCTCTGTTCTGCAGTCCCAGCCGGGAGATCTGCTAGACGGCTGAGCAGCCATCTTGGACCACCTCTATCCTTGGATTTGTAAGCCTTCCTAATAGACCTTTATGTGATAAAAATCTATAAATTCTGTCTTTTGAAAGAACCTAAACTGATACAGGGATTGAGTATAGATTGGAATTAGTCTGTATAGAATCTTTTTCATCCTGGATTTCTCTGTGCTTTCAGTTGAGTCTTACTGACTCCTTTTTGGATGTTGGACTTCGTTAAGGAGACTTATCAATGTTTGTGGATTTGCAGGTTCTTTGAGGGTTATCAATTATTCTTCATTAAAAGGCCCTGCCAGTGGTAGTGGTGGTATGGACATGGTGTAAATATAATGCCACCTGTTATGATTTGGATCTAAAATGTCCCCCAAAAGCCTTCTGTATTTGGATGCTATGGGTTATGTATGGAACCGTGTGCTCTTAGGATATGGAGGCCAGGCCTGGAACTGTGGATTAGATTACAGGCATGTGGCAGATTGTGGATTGCAGGCATGTGGATCAGATTACAGGCATGTGGGTCAGATTATAGATAAGTGGTGGAGGCTAAAATCTGGAAGGAACATAACATTGAGGAGGCTGGTCCCAGAAGCAGAAGGGGCATATGACTGGGATGGATCTGGAAGGACATAGGCTGCTTCCCTCCTTGCTTCAGGGACTTGGCTTGGCTTCCTGTCTGTAATGTTGTGGTGTTGGCGGTTGCCCACAAATGGACGATGACCTCCTAAAACTGTGAGCTAAAATAAAATTTTCCTCCCTTAGTTTATGCTTGTCAGATACTGAGTCATAGCAATGAAAAAGTAAAGCACCATCTTTCCTGCAATACATGCTTTTGTACTAGTAAACTAAGCCATTAGCGTCCAGGTGTGCCAGACTGGCTCAGTGATGAGTCCTGCAGACTTGCTGTTCCTGTACCCACGTCCTTGTGCGTTGTCCTCCTGGTGGGTACGTGTGGAATGATGATTTGTTTCTAATTGAAAGCATACTGCAAAGATGGTGGGAAATCACTTTCTGATGAAGTCACATAAGACTGTCCCTTCCCTCTTGCTTGCAGGCTTTCTCTTGCCCTCTTGGCTTGCCTGTTTTATCCGGCAAGAGGCCGTGGTGAAGGGGCCCTCCTGGCAAGGGCTTCTCTTCAACAGACCACAAGAAACTGAATCCTGCCAGCAATTATGAGAGTTTCAAAATAGAGCTTTCCTAGTCAAAACTTCAGATAAGACTTCAGTCCTGGCCAGCACCTTGATTGCAGCCAGTGACAGACCCCGAAGCAGAGGACTGCCCTAAGCTGTGGCTATACTCTGCCCATAGCAACCATGAGACAGTAAGTATGTACTATTTTTAGCCACCAGTTTTGGTATAATTCATTACATATGAGCTATTATATCAATCTAAAGTGTGTACATTTGGACCAATTTAGAAATATTCACTTATTCCAACTACCTGAACTTAAATCTTAACAAGGGAGCCTCCAACATAATATCTCACAGGATGAATTGTTTATTCCAAGGAGAAATAATCTTTTACCTTCCGAGCAGTGACTTCTCAGTCTTGGCTGCACATTGGAATCATGTGGATTTTTATTGGTTTTCTTTGCTTTGTAATTAATACTGTTGCTAGATGCCATTCACACAGGAAGGGGTCACCTGTCAGGCACCCTTTTATTTAGAGCTCCCAGTTGTTACCAGTGGGCAGCCCGGGCAGTGAACCACAAGTTCAGGGTTACATTATGTAACCATCTGGCAGTTTATAGTGATGATTTTGTTCTTGTTTTCTAGTATTTAAATATTTTGAAATATGGAAGTCCACTTCCACGGTACCCAGCTACACAATTAAATGTTTTTAATAAAAGAAAAGGACATTGCTGCATCTGGTTTAAATTTTCCTCTTTTATTGGACAGGAAGAAGTGAGATGCCAGGCCACGTAGTTCATGCCCAGCCATTTGGCAACTGGAGGCTCATCTCACAGGAAGAATGATGCAGCCAGCCCATGATCCTTTAATGGAAAGCAGGATTAATTGAAAAACCCAGATAATCAGAAAGTTTCTTTTTAGTTCTCTTTTTGGCATTTTCCTTGAGCCTTTAACAAAAGCCAAAGACACTCCCAGACAAAGTAACTAGAGTTTTATCCTTTTATATGCAACCCTGGTACCAAAGCATCAAACTCTGAAGACACCAAGGCAGTGATATAAGAAGGGTTGGGTTGGGGGTGGGGGTGGAGAAAGCAAGGAATGTCCTTAGCTCCCTCCCTAGAGAAATTGTGTCTGCTTAACCAAGAAGTGACTTTGCCATATTGCCTCGTTTTGTGGGTTGGTTGTATGAGGCGGGGAACTGGTAGGTATTAATTCAAGGATGTGACATATGATCCTCTACTCTGGGAAAGGTGGGAGGTGGAGACTGTATCTTTATACCCAGACCGAATAGCTTTGGACCATGACGCTTCAGTAGAACGTAACCACGGAAGATGCTATTCTGGAGGTGAGATTTTTATGTGAGGCTAGGAGCTGCTAAGACCCAGAATCTAATAATTCCTCTGGCCCCTTCCGTTGGTTAGGGCTGAGGCAGGATGGGAGACCAGGATGCAAGGAAGAGGTAGAAGGCTGAGTGATGGGAGATAGTTGTTTCTGCCTCCTTCCATAGGAGGGTCAGTACAGAATGCTACCCTCATTACATCTTTTTTCTTTTCTCCACAAGTATTTAGTTAGTGGTGCACAGTGTTGGTCCCTGAGGACTCAGAGGTGAGTCACCTTCAAGCCTTGCTCTGAGGGAACTCACACATTAGTGAGAGGGTAGACACAAAAGCTAACCAGAAGCAAATGTGGTCAAGGCTGGAATGAAAGTGTCACCCAAAAGCTACAGGATCCCAGAGGAAGGAACAATTCATTCCAATTAGGGGGTCAGAATCACTTCACTCAAGATATTACTAAGCAGTGTGAGTATACTTCACATCATTGAACTGTGTATAGGCAAAACTTACCATCTTAACCATTTTTCATTATGTGTCTTTCAGCACAGTTGTTTAGCAAAACTTTTCCATTGGTTTAGACTGGTTAGCTACTTATTTCCAAACTGTAATATTTTAAAGACCTACAACACTTGTTAGGGGGAAAACGCTGGCTTTTGAGCAATATTTTGAAACATGCTTTTTCTCAGAGTTGGGTGAACTGGAGTGCTGGTGAGTTGTATTCAGTATGGCTTAGAATGCAGACATGTAAGAAAGAATTGAGATGATTTTTTAAAAACTGAGATAAATATTACACAATAAAATTCATGACTTTAACCATCTTAGAGTATATAATCAAATGGCTTTCTGTTCATACGATATTATTTAATTCCAGAAATTGTTTTATCATTCCCAAAGAAACCATGTACCCACTTCCCACTTATCCTTGATCTTCTGTGCCTTTATTTTCCCCTTCTCCTCCTGGGA
Organism: Ctenodactylus gundi; assembly: GCA_004027205.1. NCBI lineage: Eukaryota > Metazoa > Chordata > Mammalia > Rodentia > Ctenodactylidae > Ctenodactylus > Ctenodactylus gundi. The sequence goes on from PVKB01001225.1 coordinate 447,546, forward strand.
TTTCCATTGTTTATACGTTGATCTGCCTGATGGTGTCTTACAACCTCTTGGGTCCTATTCATTTTTTCTCATTCTTTTTTTGTTTCTTTGTAGCAGCCTAGATAATTAATCTCAGTTGACCTGAATCTTCAAGTTTGCTGATTTTTATTTTGCCCATTCAAATCTGCTGGAATTTCTCCAGTGGATTTTTCATTTCAGTTGTTATACTTTCTAACTCCAGAACTAGTTTTTTTTCTTTTTTTCTCTTTCTGTCTGTCTGTCTGTCTCTCTAGCTCTCTTTCCCAGTGTGAGGAATCAAACCCAGGACTTTGTGAATTCTAAGCAAGTAATTTACCACTGAGCAACACTCCCAGTCCACTCCAGAATTTTTATTTGATTCCTCTTTATAAATTCTTGTTGTTATTTTGTTGCATGGGATATACACAGTAAGCATGAGCTCTACCACTGAACCATATTCTCATCTCTTTGTTCTCCTGGTTTGTTTTTTGTTTTTACCATTTGTCTTCTTAAGCATTATGAGAATAGTCACAATTCCAGGGTTTCCTCTTGACTTTTCCTGTCATGTTAACTTTGAGCCCATGGATCAGAGCTAATGTAGTTGTCTACCAAGAATGCCTACTTCTCTACCTAATCAGGAGCTAGGGAATGTAGCATAGAATGAGTTCACTGACCCTTTCCAAGACTTCCTGTGAGACAGAATTGTGCCACAGCACCATTACCTATCTGACTTCCATGACCATCCCCTATGTTGTCTCAGTGATAATGAAACATCAGTGCCCATAATCTCAGACTTTATTGCTTATTTTGGTTCACATATTCACCAGTCAGCATCTGAAGCTCCCTCATACAAGTCTAGGAAGATTAATAATGTCTTGTAATGTTACCACAAGGTCTGTCTTTGAGGACTATAACCTGACCCTGACCTTTCTTTGATCAAGGGGCTTTGTGAACTTTCTTGGCTTTAGAATGAGTTGAAAGGCTAATGACTGTCTTACTAGAAATGACTCAGGCAGGGCCCGGTGGTGCTGGCCTCTAACCCCAGTACGGCAGAAGGTTGAGATAGCAGGATCACATGTTCAAGCCCACACTGGGCAACTCAGCAACTTACAAAGATCCTGCCTAAAAATCAAAAATGAAAAAAATGGGCTAGGAATGTATGTCAGTACAGAGTCCCTTGGGTCAATTACCAGTACCAAAAAAGATCAGTCAAATCAGACTTCTGTTTGCCAGGTCCAGATGGATTGGTGGATTTACTTCAGTTATAGAAATGAGTCCAGTGTTCAGTTGGAGGTCCATCTGTTCTTCCGTCCTGGAAACCACATGATAATCGCTTGAATGGCCTCTTTGGCCCTGCTTCCTATTATAGCTAAGCCTACCCACTTTGTCTTTGGAAGCTGAGAGCTACTACCTAGTTTTTATACCCTAGGACCCCATTTCCACCCTGAAATCAGGAATCCACTTCAATGGGATCCCCTCCCACATTCATCTCTGACCTTCAGAGAATGCCTACCTACCTCAGTGCTTTTCAGGGATGCCAACACCCAACACTTTTTGAGGCCTTCTCAGGTGCCAAATTAGGAACTAGGGGATAAAGTTATAATTCAAGCCTTATTCCACTAATGCTTTTAATTATTTTATCTAAATTATACCTAGAAATTTCTGGCATCCAAATTTAATCCAGCATGATACCATGCAGTCCATGTTTTAGGTATCCAAGTAAACATGCAGAGCCATTCCAGGTTCTTTGGGCCAGCCAGCATATTTGATCCAGAAACTCTACCAAATGCACAATAAATTCTGTGCAATCCAAAATTAGATTTTCTCCTCTGTAATTTAAGATATAGTCAATATTCATTCCTACCATATAATCCCTAGCTTTAGCCAATATAAATTAATGAAATATTTAAATTGTTTTGAAGGTGTACTTTCTTTCAAGTGTGATTTTTGGGATGCACCTTGTACAGTTATTCTGATTATAGGTCTGCAGGTAAGGAGGCATATTAAGGTGGGCAGGGTCAGAGTCCTGGGCCTGTAACTAGTGCAGTCATACTGAGCCTCCAGGGGGTCTCATAGCTGGTTTAGTGCTCTGCTGTCACTGCCTTGAAATTCTTGACAACTTTTTAACAAGGGTCTCTGAATTATCATTTTGCCCTAGGGTCTGCAAATTATGCATCCAGTTCAGGAGGGGTGTCATGAAGAGACTGGACTCTTATGCAAGTAATTATCTCAGGTAAGACCGTTACGTGGTCCTTAAGCAAGATAGGACCAGCATCCTCAGACAGGGAAGAAATTGCTGCTTTTGCTAGCAGGGGAAGGTCAAAAGGGTTTATGAGTTCCGAGTAATCAGATTTAATGTCCCAACTAAGATTTTTTGAGTCACTTATAATTTCTTCCTGAGATTTTTGTGAGTTGTGCTAAGGATACAGCGTCAACTGAAGGTGCCCACTGTCTGATTTTTGGCTATGTTGGCTTTGTGATTAAATAAGGAAAGTGTCAGAGTTTAGATCAAGAATTTATAACCTTAAATCTGTCATTTCTGTTTTTTTTTAAATTCTCTACCACAGTTAAAAGAGCCATTCACTTCTATAGTTCTTATCTTGCTCAAGTTCCATAATGTTTATCAGAGGAGCAACACAACTTGCCAAAGCCCTGCTTCAATAGGCAACTCATTTCAGAAAAAATGAAGATATAATATGTAAATATTTTCCCACTGTGAGACATGAACTTTCAGTATCCCACTTTCTAGAGCTGACTAGAACTTACTATTTTCAAAGCCAGTCCAGTTAGAAAAGTCATTCTGGATTCCAGTTGTTCTGAAGGTTACTTGTGACCACTTCTGGTACCAATCACTAGATCATTACTGACAAAGACATGAAATAGCAATGACCGAGGGCAGAGATTTCTCCATGGATCCCAAAGCTGGGCTGTATGCACTCCAGGGCCACTCAGGTGGCTCCACACTCTTACCATGATCCTTGCTTCCATTCCTTTTCTGTCACACGTATTAGGCTCCTGCCCACATAGCTGCTCCATGTCACCAGATATCCATTAGTGCTCCAGCCACTACATACAAGTTCAAGGAAGTAAAAGTGACAGAGACAAGGGTGTCTGCCATCCAAGTTATTAGCACACACTAGTTTTCCTGTAAGATCTATCCATGACTATTCCTTACCTCTTTTTCATCACTCACTATAAGGCCTGAAGATGGAGGCTGGGAAATGTAGTGCTGAAATTAACCACATTGCCATCTACAACAATTTAGGGGTTTTGTTATTAATAAGTACTGACTAGATACTAAAAAACAATTCTCTATAAAAATGCTAAGGCATTTTCTATATCTTACTGTCAAATATGGTTGCCCCTACACTACTACACATAAAAATTCAGTTCTTTCAAAATACTGGTCACTTTTTAAGTGTATCAGAGCCACTATCTTGGGGTGTGTATAAAAAAATCATTATTGCAGAAAGTTCTATTGGGAAATGCTGATCTAAACTTCCAGTAACTACACACACAGACGTTTAATTTTGATGATGGGTATTTTCGATGTTTGTGTAATTGGTAAATTTCAGGTTTCAGTGGAGCAGGCCAATACAGCAGGATGGTAATGGCCAGGAAGACCGGGAGAGGAGCAGGGATCTGAAAGAGGAAAGAGACTTTTAGTGTAACAATAGTAATGTGCCCAGATTTATTGCTTGAGAAGGAGAAGATGTCTTTGGCAACCTGATCCTCACAGAGCTGCAGTCAGGCCAATGCCATTCCAATAAGCTGAGGAGAATTGGTGGGAAGAGAGAAAATGGAAGTCCGTGCTTATGAATGATGTTTTAAGAATTTCTAACATAGGGCCTGGCATGGTGGTGCATGCCTGTCACCTAAGCACTCTAGGACAGTGGTCCTAGCCTTTTAGACACGAGGGACCAGTGTAGTTGAAGACTGTACTCCCAAAGGCAAGAGCTAGGGTATTCGTTATGCAGTAGGTTATTGGAGGATACCGTTAAACAGTGAGCGCCATCAGCAGGAGTGGAGCAGGGGCAAAGCTATGCCTCCTGCCAATCAGCAGCAGCGTTAGTAATAGAATGCTGACAAGAGGCGGAGCTTTACTTCCTGCTCACCTCCTGTGCTTTATTGGTCTGTATCAGTACCAGTCTGTGGCCTGGGGTTTGGGGATCCCTGCTCTAGAAAGGAGCAGGACAATTGCAAGTTCAAGTCAGGTCCTGGCAACTGAGCAACTTAGGGAGATCCTGTCTTATGATAAAAAAGGGTTGGAAAGATAGGCCTGTGTGAAGGCCCTTTGTTCAATCACCAGTACTGAAAGAGAGAGTTTTCAGCATAGATTGAATGGCATGCCAAGGAGGGACGTGCCTTCCTTTGAGGTGGTGGGGAGGCAGAAGATGGAGCCAGACCAGACAACGTTAGCTAAGATGGTGACCTCAGAGGCTCACAGACGTGGACGGTTGCTCTTGTGCTGTGGTTGTATGTTTCTGGTTCCTTCCTGGGATGAGTAGCCCTGATTATTGCTGGAGGATAAGGAAAGAGATCCCCAGAGAGGAGGAGATTCTTGATGAGAAAGTAATATTAAAAGTAGGTGTCTTGATCCATTTTCTGTTACTCTAAAAAATAGCGGAGGCTATATAATTATTTATAAAGATTAGAAGTATATTTGGCTCACAGTTTTGGAGGCTGGCATATCCAAGAGCAAGGAGCATGTGCTTGGCATCTCATGAGGACCTTGTGCTGTATCATAATGTGGTGACAGGCATCACATGCTGGGAAAGGGCAAGAGTGCTAGTTCTGGTGTGTCTTCTTAGGAAGTCTCTAATTCCATCCTGGGGCTCAACCCCATGACCTCATCTAATCTCAATTACCTCCCAAAGGCCCCACCTTCAAATACTACCAACGTGTGAATTCGGGGATTGTTTCTAACACATGAGCTTTTAGGGGATACATTTAAACCAAAGCACCAGCTTTTGAGGAGATCAGTGTAAACCCATAATGAGGAAAGGTCATCTAGTTGTCCCTGGAGGTGGCCAGGAGGGACATGCCTTCCTTTGGTGTGGCAGGGAGTGACAGCAGAAGATGGACCAAGACCAGACAGTATGAGTCAGCAAGGAAGCTGAGGGAAAACGTTTCTGATGGGCTCTATTTTCTTGGTAAATTTTTAGGAACACAAACTACTGAGTGTGAAAGAATGGGAGATGGCTCACAAATAAGTAAAATGAAAAAAAATATATCTGGAAAGTTCTTTGGTGACTAGAAAAAAAGAGGCCAAAGATTTAGTTTAGATAAAGATTGACAAAGGTATATGGAGTCCTACCAAATACTATGCCACATTATAACTTTATGGAAAGTAGTAATAATAAGATTATTATAAGTAACATCTGTTGATTGTTTGTGGTGTCAGGCACTAAGCTACGCATCTGAATGCACAGTTGCACTCAGGGCTCCTAACAGCCTTTAGGTGAGAACTGATGATCATCAGGAGGGAGCAGGGAGCCAAGCTCCGCCTCCTGTCGATCAGCAATGGCATTAAAACCTAACAGGTGTATGCTGCCAGGACGCGGAGCTTTGCTTGCTGCTTACCTGTTTTAAAAGACCAAGCACAGAATCCGTTGAAATTAAAGAGTTCAATCCTTATTGAACCACTGTATAGCTATATGCATTGGGCAATGAACTTTTTGAGGCCTCAAACTCTTCTTAGTGAACAGGGATTGGGATCTTTACTTAAAAATTAACAATGTTAAATGAGATAATATGCATGGGTGAGCCTAATATATGCTGGGTGCTTGATTTTTTTAAGTCATTAAAGAATATGCACTGCTGGGGCTGAGGGTATGCCTTAGTGGTAGAGTGCTTGCCTAGCACATGTGAAACCTCGCATGTGTGGCCTGCCAGTAAGACCGTGTCCAGACTGGATCCCAGCAATACACATATACTGCGTGCACAAAGAATTTACAAAAGCCAGATGTGTCCTTGAAGCTCAGAAATGAAGTTCACTATGACTTCTGCTGCCAGGCAGGTTTCATAAATGGAAAATTTAGGCTGGTATTAACTGTTGTTTAAGTAAGAAGCAGTAGCAGCAGAGAGGGTGGCCTGATTAGGGGCCCTGCCAGCCATGGAGGTCACAGAAAGCTCATTACCCACAGTCGCTGTGGTCCAGATGCTGCCAGCTTGTGCATCCTACAGACTGTAAATATTCTTGAGTCTCCCTTCTTTGTGATTGTGGAAAGGTGATTTGGGCTCCTGGCATCACAAAGGGAAACTGAGCAACGGCCTGCATCATAGAGAAGGTGTATGACAGGCTGGTGACACCATATCAAGTTCTGAGTAATTCTTGCAGTTGGCATTTTATGAGGCATAAAAAGTTCTGACTTCAATGATTAAGTGGCTGCAGTATGATGACACGCAGCAGAGAAGGGGGTCTGAGACGGAGTCGCCTTAGGACCAGATCTCAGGGTGCTTCTGAAGACACTGGTTAATGGCCCTGCTAGTGCCCTGCGAGGAGCAAGGCAGGATGGGCTGCTTTTCTGGAGTGTGCTGAGGGCTGGGGATGCAGCGAGAGACAGGCTAGGCCCCGTCCAGATGGAGACAGCAGAGCCGGCTTGAGCTCAGTCTCCCGAATTCCCCAGCTGTCACTCGCAGGCATTTTCTCCAAAAGATCTAAATCAAGGACCAAGGATCTAAATCGCTTTTCCAGGACAAAGCTGGAGATCCTAAAATCTTTCTGACCACAAAGAAAAACTCACTGCCTCATTGTTGTGCTTGAAATCACCGCTCGTGTTTATTGGAAAAGCAGAACGTGACGCATCTGTAGGAATCCAGCGCGCACAATCCTCCAGCACCGGCCTGAAATCACCCCATGTGACCCATTCCCTTGGCTGGGAGCAAAACTGCCTGAATGAGGTGGGCCCCGGAAGAACAAAGCAGAAGATGCCCCTTGTACTGCAGCACCCTCTGGAGAACGCAGCCAGCAGGGGAGTGGCAGCCGAATGCACCAGGACACTTACTCCTGTCCTGTCCGGTCTGGGCACAGACTTCTCTCCTGGGCTGGCAGCCTGCCAGTAAGATTCGAGTGGCACAGGCTCATCTCTCTGGCTGCCACCAAGAAGCACCTGGCCTTTGTCAAGGCAGGAGAGTGGGCACCTGATGGCACCTGCCGTGTTCAGTGGGGATGGTGGCATCGTCAGCCTTGCAGGGCCTGCACTGATCTCTGGGTGGCAGATTCTGAGGCAGGGCCTGGGGATTCTACGGATGAGACAGCAGCAGGGAAGGAGACTTGGAGGACCGTCACTAGACCCTTCTAACCAAGAGACAGCTGGCTTCTCAACACCACAGCTGGGGCTTGATCAGAGCTGCCTGAGGGCTACGCAGCGGAAGGAGTACTCTCCTTTTTTTACTTGGATGGCGTTCAACTTTCTACAGCGGGTGAAGTGCTTCGATTGCTCAAGGACCTGCCATAACCACAAGGGCACTACTGAGCCACGACTACTTTACGGCCCCAGCAGGCCGTGGGCTGGGACGGGTGTGTGGAAGGCAAAGGTCGGAATGCCTGGAAAGAGGCCCCTGGGAGCCCGGATGGGGATGAGGTGAAGTCGTCTGATCCCGACGGGTACAAAGGTGTCTTCGCAGAGCCGAGCGGGCCGTGTGTTGGGGCGGCTCACCTGGCACTCAGACACATTAGAAGCAGTCACGGAGCAACTCGGCAGTGGCCGAGCCGAACTCCGACTCGGGAACACAGCCAGATGAAACGCGGCAGACCCATAAAAGCGACTGCGCTCTACGTTAAAGCGATCCGTAGGCAGCCACGTGGAGCGGGTGCTGAAACCAGGTGTCATTCATCTTGTTAATTACCTGTGGTTCCACTTGGGTCTCGGTTCCCTTCCCCGTGATGACCCGCTTATGTCCTCACCTGCCTGGGCTGCTTGGGGACTGCTGGCTAAAGCCAGGCTGCTCTAGGCACCTGCTGGAAGGCACCCTGCTTCCCAAGAGGCCGACGCGGGGGCGCCTGAAGATGCCGGGATTGCTCTAACTCACTCAGGGTTCAAGCTTGCTCTGGGCCCAGCAGCTGAGACTCTTAATGACTCCCCTTCAGAATGAGCGGGGGTCCCTGGAAGCCGCGAGCGCTGAGGTTCTGCCCCTCTCTCGCCAGCCAGGGCGCTTTGCAGGCTGTAGCCCGAAGCCAGCTGGGGCCAGACCCTGGACTTCAGGCACGGTGTTTGGCGCCCGGCCAGGAAGGGCCAGCAGGCGGGGTCTGCCGGTAAGGCCAGCCCCCAAGGGGAAAGAAAGATTTGCCATTTTACCCATCCAAGTGCAGAACGGGTGTGTCCTACCAGGTGGGAAGTAGGTGCCCGCACCACAGCCGCCTCTTTCCCAGTGCCCACCCGCCCTGCGCCCGCTACCCGCGCAGGTAGGGGGTGCGCGCGGGCTCCCGCCCCAGGGCGTTGCTGTGCGCGAGCGCGCCCGCTGCTGCCAGCTTCTCGCCCAGCTTCTGGTTCACGAGCTCCAGGTGGCGGCTGTTCTTCCGCGCCTGCCGCAGGGACCGCTTGACCTTTTTCACCCTCTCGCGGAGCTGCCTGTTGCGCTTCTCCAGGGTGGCCACCTTCTGCTGCAGCTTCTTCACGTGGTCTTCCTCCTCGAACAGGGCCTTCTGCACGGAGGAGCACAGGAGCTGGGGACAGAAACAGCGCAGAGGGGCGGGCAGGTGAGTCTCCGAGGTGTTCCACCCCGGGCGGGCCTCAAGCTTGCGCCTCGCAGCGCTCACACGGGCATCCCACACAGCTCCCACCACCAGGACAAACCTGACCGTGACCGGAGCTATGACCGTAACCCTGCTACCCTCCCACCCTGTGAGTCCTGTCCCGGCTTTTCCTTTCAGTCAGTGGCTTCCTTGGATGGTCTTGTTTTTAAAAGCTACTCTAAATACTTGTCACAAGGGTGAAAGCAAAGCAAAACTCCTTACCAAGGAAAAGGCCAATGCAAAAAACTGCACAGAGAATATGAGTAGTAGAGGATTGTAACTCTGGCTTGAAAATACAAACAGGTGCTCACCCTTACTCATAATCAGGGCAAATTAAAGACACGGGGCTGGAGGAATGGCACAGCAGTTAAAGCACTTGCCTTGCAAGGCCCTGAGTGTGATTCCCCACCACCACATAAAGCTGGCCATGCTAGAGCATGTCTGTAATCCCTGCACTCAGGGAGGCTGAGTCAGGATTGTCAAGTCCAAGGCCAGCCCGGGCTACCTAGTGAGTTCAGGATCAGCCTGGGCTACAAAGTGAGACCCTGTCTCAAAAAATAAGACACAGCAAATTGCTGGTTTTCACACATTAAATCCAGGAGTCAGTACCCGGGGAAACAGGCCCTCTCCTTTGTGGGCACAATGTAGACTTGCATAAAGAACAACTTGGCCCTGTCAAAGTAGAAAGAGCATATACCCTGTGAGCGAGAAATTCTGGGACTTTATCTCACAGAAATCATCTCACATGTGCAAACTGCTACATGCACAAGTACCTTACAGTATTCTTTAAAAGCTGGAAAGCAGTTGAAAAGTTCCCATCAAGAGAGGTGTGCTTCAAAAATTTCCAGTAAATCTTTATACAATAGGAAGGGTGGTGCCTTTAGGAGAACAAAGTGGCTCTGTATGGATGCGGCAATGCGACAGACTCAGTTTTGCTAACATAAGCATGATGCAGAACAGGGTAAAATCTGATATCCATATTCATCTATGCTAAAATAGGTGCATACTATCTCTGAGAGACTACAGACCAGAGCAGTGGCTCTGTCCAGGGAGCAGAGGGGACAGGAGTGAGGAGACTTCTTCTGGGTTCTTTTTTTACTTTGAGTTTTGCATGCTAGTATCACATGCACACAGGTGCACAGAGGTCTTCTGGCTTCCTGCCTTTCTGACCCACCTGTTCTGCATTATTATGAACTGGGTGCCCCAAGAAAGACTTGAGCCTTGACTTTCCCCTCCTTACGAATACAGCAGGTCCTCCCTCTCAACAGGTTCTGTATCTGTGAATTACACACCTGCACGTTCAACCAGCCTCAGAAAATAGCAAGAGAAATTCTAGAAAGTTCCAAAAATCAAAGCTTGAGCCCTAACCTGAGTCCACAGGAATGATGAGCAGGCACACGCAGGGGCAGCCTCTCGTTCTATCCCACATCCTTAGTCTTTTTCTCACACTGTTCCCTGGAAGTTTGTTGACCTTGTGTTTCATTTGTGTCCTTGTTTTCTTGGGTGGTACTGGGGATTGAACCTGGGGCCTTTTCATTGAGTATATTCCCAGCCATTTTTTAAAAATTATTTTGAGAAAGGGTTTCTGTCTCAGTTACTTTCTTATTGAAACTCAATTCCCATAGCTACAGCTTAAGAAAGGAAAGGTTTATTTTAGCTCATGATTTCAGAAGATCTCAGTCCATTCGTGGGTAGCTGGTAATGGTGGAAGATCTTGGCAGAGTCCCAGCCAGAGAAAAGTTGTTCATGGCATGGTGGACAGGAAGCTGAGAGAAGGGGCAAGGGTGGAGCTAGTATACATCCTTCCTGGTCAAGCCCCAGTGACCCACCCCTTCCAACCAGGCCCCACCTTCTAACAGCACTTGAAAGCCACAGCATGCAAATACATGTGGCTTTGTGGGAACATTCCAAACCCAAACCATAACAATCTCACTAAGTTGTTAGGTTGCCCCAGCTGAGATTGAATTTGGGATCCTCCTACCTTAGGCTCCCAGAGTGCTGGGATTATGGATGTGTACCACACCTAGCTTGGTTGGTGTACTTCGTGGTTAGGCATATAATGATGGTGTCTATACTGAACATGTATAAACTTTTTCCTTGTCTTTATTTCCTAAGCAATATGGTAGAACAACTATATATCATTCACATTGCATTAAATATTTTTGAGACAGGGTCTTGCACTATTAGATATTAATATAAGTAATCTAGAGATGATTTAAAGTATACAGGAGGTTTGTGGAGATTATGGGCAAATACTGTCTATGCCATTTTATACAAGAGACTTGCACATCTGCAGATCTTGGTAGTCCAAAGGCTCCTGGTGCCCAACCCCTATGAATTTTTTTCCACTTTCTCCTCAAACTTCACTTATGCAAATCCCATCCCGACTGTGCTCCCCCCTCCCTGTTACAATACCGAAAGGCAGATTAGAATCAGAGCTGTAAGGAATTTGGAGACCCCAGAATTTATGTGAGGCCCTGGCAGTGTAATGAGCAGTGGCCTGCCCAAGGTCTCCTGGGTAACAAGTCCTTGAGTTTTCCATACCAGGGAGTTTTTTGGTTTATACTGGGAATTGAACCCAGGGCCTTCACAATGAGCTACATTACAGCTCCAGCTTTTCTTGTTGTTTGTGACAGGGTCTTGCCAAGGCACCATGCTGTCCAGGTGGACTGAATTTGCAATCCACCTGCCTCAGCCTTTTGGAATTGTTAGTATTACAGGCCTGCGCCACCATGTTCGGCACAAACCTGAGAGAGTTTATGCATTCTCTGGTCCTGTGAATGTTGAGAAGACCTTAATTAAGTTACACTATAATAGAATGATGTCGTTGAAGTACAGGCTTCCTAGCCAGGCTGTCTTGGTTTCAGGTTCTACTTCTTCCTCTTGTGTGTGGTGTAACGTCGGTCAAACTTTTTAAGTTCAAAGTACTGGACTCTGCGCAGACCTGCTTTGGGACTAGGAGATTTGCTCCCTTGCTTCTTAGGATGCTGCATACTGAACCTTTCTCCAGAAATCACCCAGGCCTATTGTAAGAGAACCACCCAGCGGCATTTCCTTGGGAGCACTCATATCCAAACAACACAAGTGTAGGGAATCAGGGCCTCTCATCCCAACTTGGAACATCTCTGACCATCTCCAAAGCACCATGCCAGCCCCAGAGTGCCCCCTTGGGGTAGGTCAGGACCTCTGCTGGAGTTAACACAGCAGGCAGCTCCCCCTTACCCAGTTGTGCTTCATCCCTGCCCTGCCCTCCTCAGGCGCCGCTCTAATCCATCAGCATTCTCTGAGGAACCACCCTTCTCGAAGTCTCTAAGGAAGATTGGCCAGTGTCGCTCAACCTCCTCCTGTGCATGATGCATAAACACAGTTTGGGAGAATGATGATGGTTAATCTTGGTTGTTGACTGGATTGGATTGAGATATTCCTAGGAAGGGAGTAAATCACATTTCTGGCTGTGTCTTTGGGGTGTTTACAGAAGTCACTGGCATATGGGACAGCAAAGTGATAGGGAAAACCCACCCTGAATGTTAGTGGCACCTCCTTGGTGGTACCACCCCCTAGAGTGGAAGCCTGGATGGAAGAAAAGCAGAAAGAGCACACTAGCCCTCTGGATATTTCTCCTTCTCTGCTTCCCAGCTGCCTTACTGAGCAGCCTTGCTCTACCACTCCTTTCTGTCGTGATATCTGTCTTACCACAGGCCTAAATGCAAAGGAATCAGCTAACCATGGACTGAAACCTCAGAAACCTTAAAGCAAACTAAACCTTTTCACTAGTAATTAATTTTTCCTCAAGTATTTGGTCATTATCATGAAAATCTGACTAATATAAGGATTTAGTGAATTTTTACCTATGAAGTGCTTAGAACCATTCTCTAGTACAGAGTAAATAATTATTAACTGTCAGCCATTATTATGATTTAGAGTTAAGTCTCTTAAAACTCTTCACTTTTGTTTGGACCCAGTCTTGCTGACATCCTTCTACTTTACACACTACATGCGCAAAGCAAACCCGGTCGTTCCCTCATGTATCTTACACTTTGCCATCTCAGGGCCTTGGCCAGGCACTGCCTTCTGCCTGGAGTGCTGCTCTCCAGCTGTCTTCCAGGCTTATAAGCTCCGTGTTAACCTACCCCTGCAATGTCTCTCACAGGGTCTCACACTGTGCATAACACATCTTCCTACTGTGTCTACACAGCACCAGGTAGGATATGATTCGTAATGTGGAAAAGAGATCTCGGTACTCTTAACCAGATCACAGACTCCTGAAGGGCCAAGTTCATGTTGGTCTTTGTATCCATGATACCCTGGCCATTTTAGGTGTTCATTAAAAAGTCCGAGCCATGTGAAGTGTTTCCCAAATACCTACCACTTAATAGAGCTTTGGCCTCCTGGGAATGTCAGTGTTACAGGGGGAACCACATGTACAACACTACCCTCTGCTGGCTAAAATGAGACTGCTCAAACAGAAGTGTTCAAGAAACTTGGAGAACTCCTATGATTTCTGTCATATAGGAGTAGGTAGGACCTACCTCATTTACTATGCACTCTTCATTAAGTTGTAGTCTTTCTAGAAGTTACAGTAGGTCTTTCAACCCAGAACAAGATTAAGAGTTACCAGTAAGCCAAGTCTACTCAAGATCTAGGAGGTCAAGCTTCAGTGCCGAGAGGCAAAACAAACTCAAGAGGACTCAGTTTTAGTTTTTAAATGGATGCTTGGACAGAATCCAGTGTGATACTGCAACGTGTCACGAGAGAAACTGAAGCCAAGATTTATAGCATTCTTCAAAAGCTACATTTTAAAATAAGTAAAAACAAACGTAGGCTGGTGGGATGTGAGTGGTCACTTGTGAACAGAGTTTTTCTAAAGTACCAGCACTCCTGTCACTATGGGGCCACCAGCTCCCCTTGATGGAACAGGGACCTCACCTCCAGCCAACACCTCCATGATGGTGACTGAAGAAAACAAGAAGGCACAGAGGGACACCTTGAAGTGTGCTCATGAGCTGGGGGACAGAGGCACCGGTAAGATGAAAACATAAATCCAAAGCAAGATTAAGTGTGGAAGGAACGGACAGGATGGCTCAGTGCTTCAGTGTCAGCCTGTGATTCTCACTGCCTCTCTTTAACATGAATAGGAGCAAAAGAAGACATCAAGGGACTCTGGTCGCTTGTCCCATACCACGAACAGCAAAGCCATGACCCGGAACTCCTCACTGTGCGAAAGGTCTCCATCTCTGTAACAAAATGACCTCCACTTCCAAGAAGGGAAACCCTTGTAGTGAGAGCAGAGACACCACCACACAGGAAGTGAAGCCACTGGCAATGGTGCCTGTGGGAGCCCTCCTGCATCTAGGCTGGCACCACGAAGGAAAGTTGATTTTCTGATTAAAAAAGTAAGCATGGCTAGAGGAGAGGTACACTTTCGAAATGTGTGTGCTGCTTTAAGAAACTCTCATTTCTCCTGAAATGCTTTCCAAATGAAATCAATCTCTTAAAACTGCTAGAAAAAAAAAAGACACTCTATTTGCTCACTTAGCTTTGTGGCATTTCCCACCCCCCCCCCACCCCCCCGTAAACAGAGATAAAGGGAAAGTCCAAATCAGGTTGAAACAGGTACGGCCACATTTTCTTTGAAGAAGAAATAGTCCTGGAGGGCAGCCCAGAGCTACAGATTGCTGATGCACAGGCCTGTCCTGGGGCCACACGACACCACGTCTGATGGGCTGAGGTGGAGACATCA